>CM035154.1:10901393-10964995 GCA_020205615.1 Panax quinquefolius
AAGATATCTTGGGAGAAGTTCCGAGAGTTGTTCAACGACAAATACTTTCCCGAAAGTATTCGCCACACGAAGGAGGTGGAGTTTATCAAGTTGAACAAAATAATATGACCGTGTCGCAATACGAGGCAAAATTTGCGAGTTATCACGGTTTCGTCCCACTTGGTGGATAATGAAGAGAGAATGGCGTGAATGTTTTTAAGAGGTTTGAAGTCGGAGATACGCCAACATCTTATTTCTCATAAACTGTGGTTTGTATTCGACATGTTGTAAATAGGGCTCGATTAGTGGAGCGCGATAACGAGTCAACGAATTAAAAGAGAGCGGCAAGCAAAAATTATAATACCAATGAGAGTAGTCATCGAGCGGTGACAACAAGCGTGGAGGGAATCAACAGGCGAGATCGGTAACCACTTCCTGGTAATCGTACAAAACAATAAGAATGGACATTTCAAGAAACGAGATTCAACAATGATGGAAAGACGCCAAAGACCAAAGACCCGTTGTTAAGGAAGGAGAAAGACCACCTATCATATGCTTCAAATGCGGAGAAGAGGGACACATCATCCAACTGCGCTGCCATGCCGTTCAAAGCATGTTATAATTGTGGAAGAGAAGGTCACTTAGCTCGATTTTGTCTGCCATCAAGACAAATTCAACTAGGATGGAGGCACCAAAAGGTCAGTCCCGAAAAAGTCAAAACCTAGAAGGTGGTGTGGGAGGCGTTTGTTGTGACCTCCCAGAAGCAAGGAACCCGAATGAGGTCATCACGGGTAAGCTTATCATAAACTCTAATGAAGTCTATACTTTATTTGATACCGGTTCTACCCATTCTTTTATTTCTCCTACTTGCGCCATCGATTAAATTTGACTCGGAGAAATTAGACTTTGACTTATCTGTGGAAACTCCATTGGGAGAAACCTTCATTACATCCACTCGCTTATAAGTCTTGTTTGGTTCAAATCGGTACCCTCACATTACCCGTCGATCTTATTTCATTAAAATACTTGCATTTGACGTGATTCTGTGGATTGATTGGTTAACTACTTATCATGCAAAATTGATTGTTTTCGTAAGGTTGTTAGCTTTCATATTCCTAACCAACCTATTATGCGAATTCAAGCGACCAAACCATTAAAATCAATCACGGTCATCTCAAGCCATAAAGCTATTCGTTTATTGAAAACGGATGTCAAGCTTTCTTAGCTCATGTCACAGATTTAAACAAAAATACGTCAGTTTTGAACGATATTTCTATTGTTAATAAATTTCCTGACGTATTCTCCGAAGAACTTCCTGGCCTACCCCCAGAGCGTGAAATTGAATTTTGTATCGACCTTGAACCCGGTACAAAACCTATTTCCAAAGCCCCATATCGAATGGCTCCTATTGAACTTCAAGAATTAAAGACCCAACTGCAGGAATTGTTAGACATTGGCTTTATTCGTCCTAGTACTTCTCCTTGGGGTGCTCCTGTTCTATTCGTGAAGAAGAAAGATGGGAGTATGCGACTTTGTATTGATTATCGGGAGTTGAATCATGTCACCATCAAAAATAGGTATCCATTGCCACGTATTGATGACCCTGTTTGACCAAATTGCAAGGAGCCAAATTCTTTTCAAAGATTGATCTTCGTTAGGATATCACCAATTGAAGATTAGAACCGACATTCCAAAGACGGCTTTCCGAAACTCCTGCAGACGGGCATTATGAATTCCTAGTCATGTCCTTTGATTGACTAATGCTCCTGCTGCCTTCATGGATATGATGAACCGAGTATTCAAGGAATATTTAGATCACTTTGTGGTTGTCTTTATTGATGACATCCTTATTTATTCCAAAAGCCGTGAAGATCATGAGCAACACTTGAGGCTGACACTCCAAAAGCTTCGTGAATATAAACTTTATGCCAAGTTGAAGAAATGCGAGTTACGGCTTTGAAGAAGTAGCATTCCTTGGGCACGTGGTATCAAGTCATGGAATATCTGTTGACCCAAAGAAAGATCAAGCTATTCAAAGTCGGGAACAACCTAAATCGATTGACCAAAATCGTAGCTTTCTCGGTTTAAATTTGGTTATTATCGGAGATTCGTGGAAGGATTTTCTCGAATCGCTACTCCATCGACTCACCGACTCGAAAAGATACAAAGTTCGGTTGGAGCGAAGAATGTGAGAAGAGTTTTCAAGAACTCAAGAGGAGACTTATTTCAAAGACTGCTTACGACAATACCATCCGCCTCGGAGGGATTTGTCATCTACAAATGATGTTTCGAGCAAAGGGTTGGGATGTGTTCTCATGCAACATGGAAAAGTTATAGCTTTATGCCTAGCGACAACTCAAAGAATATGAGAGGAATTATCCTACTCATGATCCGGAGTTAGCAACATTATCTTTGCACTTAAAATTTGGAGGCATTACTTGTATGGGGAGAAAGTGGAAATCTTTACGGATCATAAAAGCCTCAAATATTTCTTCACTCAAAAGAACTCAACACGCGACAACGGCGTTGGCTTGAACTATTGAAAGATTATGATCATACCATCCAATACCATCCTGGAAAAGCGAACGTGGTAGCCGACGCATTGAGTAGAAGATCATATCTGAAATACGAGTGCGTTATTGTCAACGCAAAGGCCCATTTTGTGTGACTTGCAAAGAATGGAGATAGAGTTAAAGACTCGAGGGGACGCGTGATGATGATAAGCGAATATCGTGTAGAACCGACTTTAATCGATAAAGTTAAAGCGCTTTCAAGCTACGAGACACTGGAGCTGATGCGTATGAGGAAGAAAGTGCAAGAGGGTGCTATCGCCGAAGAAGCAAGAATCGATGAAGAAGGAATACTTGAGTCAACTCCGGACTTTGTGTTCCTAACGACCACGATTTAAAGTATAATATCATGATGGAGGCGCACAACACACCATTTTGCAATCCATCACAGGAGTACCAAAATGTATCGTGATATTCGCCATACATTTTGGTGGAGCAATATGAAGAGAGAGATAGCGTTTGTTTATCTCAAGGTGTCTAACTTGTCAACGAGTTAAAGCGGAGCATCAAGTACCAAAAGGTCCATTGCAACCACTTGAAATTCCGAATGGAAGTGGGGAGCACATTACCATGGATTTCAAGTTCGGCCTTCCTAAGGTTTCTCAAGGCATTGATGCGATTTGGGTCATTGTTGATAGATTGACCAAGTCTGCTCATTTCTTACCGATACGAGAAACTTATACACTTGAACGCCTTGCTCAGATGTATATAAACGAGATTGTAAGATCGCATGGTATCCTGCAGTATCCATAGTTTCCGATCGAGACCCAAGATTCACTTCACGATTTTGGGTTAGTTTGCAAAAAGCTATGAGCACAGACTTTACGATTTAGCTCGGCATATCATCCTCGGATTTTACGAACAATCGGAGAGGACTATTCAAACTCTTGAAGATCTATTAAGACTCTGTGTCCTTGATTTCAAGGAGTTGGGACAAGTTCTTACCATCGGTGGAGTTTTCCTACAACAACAGCTTATCAAGCAAGTATTGCATGGCTCCATTCGAAGCGTTGTATGGAAGAAAGTGTCGCTTCTCCAAGATCTTTGGGATGAGGTGGGTGAAGCAACGTTGTTGGGACCGGAGTTGATACGCATGACTACGAAAAAGATTCAAACGATCCGACAACGTATAAAAATCCTCACAAAATCGACAAAAAAGAGTTATCTTGATCTTCATCGAAAGGACGTGGAATTCGATATAGGAGATCATGTATTTGTTAAGAGTTGCTCCATGGAAAGGAGTTACAAGATTTGGAAAGAGAGGAAAACTTAATCCTCGATTCATAGGTCCATTTTAATCCTCGATCGAGTAGGAATCAGTGGCTATAGACTCGCTTTTATCGCCAAATATGTCTCGTGTTCATAACGCTTTTCACATATCCATGTTACGTAAATATGTGAAAGACCCGAACCATATTATTGAGTTAGAACCCCATTTAAATAGCGGAAGATTTGACGTATGAAGAGGTTCCTGTTCAAATTTTGGATAAGAAGGAACATATTCTACGCTCCAAGGTTATACCTCAAGTCAAAGTTTTGTGGAGGAACCACGATGTTGAGGAAATGACTTGGGAGTTAGAATCGAAATGAAATCAAGGTATCCTTAACTCTTCGACATTCCAGTGCACGCACTCCTAATTTCGAGGGGGCTAAATTTCATAAGAAGGGAGGTTGTAAGACCCGAAATTTTATAAATAAAGATGAATTTTCTATAAATATTATTTTTGAATATTATGGAATAATTTGATATAATGTTATAGTTGTGGGTAATATTTATAAATTTTGCAAAGTATCAAGTGGTTATATTATATTATTCGATGGTGGGGAATATTCGGTTTAGCAGGAATATTCGTATAACTACTCAATCATTGGTAGACCTGATAGAAATTATTATTTGATTGAGAAAACGACAAAAATATTTTATTGAAATAACGGCGGAAGTTTTACCGCTGATCTTGCTTGAACTACTTTCATTAGTAAAGAAATAAGAATGTCGTGTGGTTGCATAAGTAGCACACAAAGTATTGATTATTGATGCTTATGTGAGAAGTCACTCGCTTTTATTCCATTATTGTCGATTAATAATATGAATTATTATAGCGATAATGACGTTTTGTTTTATTCAGTATTATTAACGTAATAAAATGTAAACATGAATACTTTATTAAAGTTATTCTATAAATAAAATATATTATATTTTATTATGCATAGTATTGCGTAGTGTTTGCATAGTAAAATATTTTTATATAAATAGAATATATTATATTTTATTTAAAAGATTTTTCTTTAAATATGGACCGTCGAGATTAAAATAAATCAATCTGACCGTTCATGGATTAATTACTATGCATTCTATTTTCCTATAAATAAAGCTCATTTCCTTCATTATTTTCTTACGAATTCACCGAAACTCTAGAGAGAGAAACTATAGAGAGAAAGAAAAAAAAGTATTCTCGCTACTTCACTTTTCCAATATTCATTCTTCTAAGGTAGGGAATATTATTTGTTGTACCCGTAAGGGTGTTATTCTTTGTATTCATAAAGAGAACTTCTTTTGTTATTCCATTCTTATTTATTACATTGAATAACTCAGATATCGCTGGAATCCCCTATACTTGGTGATCTTCTTCTTTTATTCCATTCTTCTATTATTACATTGGAACATCCTGCTCGCTGTGTTTTACACCGACTTCGGTTCCGCTTTATTATTATTCTCGCTGAACATCACATACGTGTGTTTTACCCCTACCGGGTTCCGCCTTTTTATTATTTTGTTGGAACATCCATGTCATGTGTTTTACACCTTTACTCGTTCCGTCTTTATCATTCGCTTTGGAATATCCTATCGCAGTGTTTTACAATCGATGCCGTTCCATCTTTATTATTCTGTTTTTGAACATCCCGCTTGGTGAATTTCACCGACTCGTTCCGTTATTATTATTACATTGAATAACTTTTGTCTGTCTGCGATGTCACCGCATGCATGGTGATTTCTTTTGTTATTCCATTCTTTATTATACCCAAATAGTTAAAACTTTGACTTCTATACTCCATGAAATTAGTAGAATATCCTTGATATTTCATGTTTCATCCAAAGATCTTTCATGGAAATATTCTTCCGATCATTCTTGAATTTTACTCTACAAAGCGATGATCATGTTGACAGCTTGATGTTATTAGTTCTGAATAACTTAATTCTTGAACTTGTTTTATTGAATTCTTATATCATTGTCATCATCCTCATGTTTATATTTTTTTAAAGTCATCCGTGGCGTGTAGAGCATGGATGGACTTGGTATGATTATGACCGAGGATTATTCGTTGTGTAATCATGACCGTAATGTTACAAATGATGTGGTAAAGTCCTCGGTGGTGTGGCCCCCCAAAATAGGTATACATCACCCATTCGAGAGTTGTCATTACATGGCACGTAAACAACTACAACTTTATTATTACAACAAGAAAAGCGTGAGTTTGAATACAAATATTATCTTCTGATAATATCCATATACTCAAATAAATCCTCATCACATTTATTGATACATTATTTTACAAAATGGTGAGGACTACTAAACAACTTTCTCTAAAACCTTCATTCCATACCTTTACCATTCATTTCGCTATATATTCTCGCCTCGAGAAAAATGGAACAAAAAAAGGAAAAGGATGAGCTCAACTAGCCCAAGATAAAAGAATATTATGACTAAGATAATATACAACAAATTATCGTTAGTCTTCAACGAGGGAAAAATCTAATAGAATACAATGAGACAACAAATTTTAAATCAATATTCATTTGCGAAATAATAATTCATTAGAAGAGTTAAGTAGAGAATGCAAACTACTATCTTCATGTATGAATTTAAAAGTTCATCGCTCATCTTTTATCCCCACACATCAATCAATATACATCCGAATCAAATATTCATCTTTGCACTACAGCCAAAGATATTCATCGATTAGTCGTGTTCATCTAAACACTGCTTCATCTTTGCACTGACTACGGCCCAAAGATATTCTTCAGAAATCATTCATCTTTGCACTACTACCAAAAAAAGATATTCAATAATATCACCATTTAAGACCGAGGATGATGAAAATATTTTTAAAGAAACGAATCCAAAGGAAACAAAATGACAAGGATTAAGGATTAAGGATTCAGTACTTTTTGTTTTATCCATGTTCAAAAATAATACCTCAAAAATAATCATAGTGGTGTAAAATTCAAGAATGATCAAAACATGGATACAATCAAAGCTAGTATCCGAATAGATATTTTGGACAAAAAGAAGAAATTTTATTTTTTCGATGAATAGTCGATATCGTGAATAGTCCGTATCGTGAATAGTAACTCTGACACCAAAAGATAGAAATTCCAAAAAAAATATCTTCACGCTTCATGAATAGTATAAGACGTGAATAGTAACTCGTGAATAGTAACTCATGAATAGTAACTCCGATATGAAAAAAGTTCCAAATTTGATAAAAAGTTTCAACCAATATTTCAAAGATAATGATATTGAAGAAATAATATCATTTGAGAAAAAAAAATAACATCCCTTACCTCGAAAGATCGAGATCTTCTAAATGAAACACCTGGGGATATAAAGGCTATGACTTGGACTTGCACCGTCTGCAGCAATACTCAAAGTATACTCAAAATACTCACAAGAATACGCTCGATAATATAGAGAGAAAACTTCAGCTTCTTCGGTGTGATTTTCAATTCTAACCTAAGCACCCTATTTATAGGAAATTGCTAGAACACCAAAGCGAAAATTTAATAAAATATTAATATATATTATAATTTCCTACGCACACTTTCTAAGATTCAAATTATCAGCCAAACAAATGGTCCCCCTCACCAAAATCAATAAAAACGTTTTTCTTAATAAAATTAATAAAAACTCCCAAAAATCAATTATTCGGAATTTGAACATCAATAATTCATAATAAATAACTCTTTTATCAGAAAATTGAATCTCGCGAGTTTTTATAGGAAATTCAATTCTCTACAACTTTACGAAGAAAGTTTTTCCAAATTCCAAACAGAAATTGACCAAATCCATAAACGAAGCGATTTTACAGCTTATAATCAAATTTCAATCGATAAATGGGGTCCACCGACATGTTTAACATGTTTTAAACATTTATTGCAACAAAATACTCTTCCTCCTCAGATACTCATATATCCCACATTAATTGTAAAAATATCACCATTATTATATTATTAAAATATAATAATACATTATCTTATCGAGAAAAAGATAAAATTTTAAATTTTCAACAATTGTCACATTAAAATTTTCTCCATCTATATCCACATAAAATCAATATTTTCCTCATCATATAAATCAATAATTAATTATTCACAAATAATATTACGAGAATCACAATATTAACAACCGTGCGGCTCCAGGGAAAGAGGGCTTTCCAATAAGAAATTCCTCTTAATGGCGCCGCATTAGGTGACCAAACCTCTTCTTAGGCGTAACTTTCTAGACATTGTCAATAATGTTATCTAATAATATTATTCAGATAATATGAATTATTGCTTCGATAATGAAAAATATTGTGTAATGACAATTATTGAAATAACAAAGAATATAAAATATCAACGCAAAGAATTATTAACTCAATAAAATCTTCGAACAATAATTCATCGTAACCATTATTGAGTAAAGTGCCTTCTTACGTAAGAATCAATAATTGGTGCAATACTGGTGTGCTCTTCTGTTTTAACCACCGAGTATTTTAACAAGATTAATCTGTAACAACTACGCCAGTTATTTTTAACCAACTTATATTTGTCGCTTTCTTCATCCAATCGCTTTCAGTTATGGGGCCCACACACATGGTCATAGCAGCGTGCATACGAATATTCTCGATAAAGTACGAATATTCCACGACCAAACGAATATTCTCCTACAACAATGAATATTTTATAACCACTTGCTTATTTTGAAATATTTATGTATTTTACCCTAACTATCCACATTAATCAAATCAACCCTTACTATTTCAAAATAATAAATAGAGAAAATTAAATTTCATTAAGAACAAGTTGGGGTCTTACAACCTCCCTCCTTATGAAATTTCGTCCTCGAAATTGACGTCACGTACACGGTGTTTTTTAAAAGGTGAGGATACCTCGCTTTCATTTCCGCTTCCAATTCCTGTGTCATTTCCTCTATAAGCATGATTCCTCCACAAAACTTTAACTTGTGGTATGACCTTTGCGCGTAGGACATGCTCCTTCTTATCCAAGATCTTAACAGGTACCTCCTCATACGTTAAGTCTTCGACTATTTCGTCCGGTTCTAACTCTATAACGTGGTTCGGGTCTTTCACATATTTACGAAGTACAGATATGTGAAACACATTATGAACACGAGACATACTTTGGAGGTAATGCAAGTCTATAGGCTACATTTCCTACTCGGTCAAGAATTTGAAATGGACCAATAAATCGTGGATTGAGCTTTCCTCTCTTCCCAAATCTTGTAACTCCCTTCCACGGAGCAACTCGCAACAATACATGATCCCCTACACTAAATTCCACGTCCTTTCGATGAAGATCCGCATAACTCTTTTGTCGATCTTGTGCCGTTTGTATACGTTATCCGAATCATTTGGATCTTTTCGGTGAGTCATACGTCTTAACTTCCGGGTCCCAACAATGTTGCTTCACCCACCTCATCCCAACATATTGGAGAACGACATTTTCGTCCCATATAATGCTTGAATGGAGCCACACCTATATTCTTGCTCGATAATTGTTGTTGTAGGAGAATTCCACCAATGGTAAATACTTATCCCAACTACCCTTGAAGTCTAGGACCACGAGTCTTAATAGATCTTCAAGAGTTTGAATAGTCCTCTCTACGATTGTCAAAATCCGGTTTGGGGATGGTATGCCGAACTAAATCGCAAATCCGTGCCCATAGCTTTTTGCAAGCTAACCCAAAATCTTGAAGTGAATCTTGGGTCACGATCCAAACTATGGATACCGGCATGCCATACAACCTCACAATCTCATTCACGTACATATACTAGCAAGACGTTCAAGGAATAAGTCTCCGTATCGGCAAGAAATGAGCGGAACTTGGTTAATCTATCAACAATAACCCAAATAGCATTGATGCCTTGAGAAACCGTAGGAAGACCCGTGAATTGAAATCCATGGTAATGTGTTCCCACTTCCATTCCTAATCTCAAGTGGTTGCAGCGGACCCTTAGGTACTAGATGTTCCGCTTTACACGCTGACAAGTTAAACACATTGAGATAAACTTTGCAATCTCTCTCTTCATATTGTTCCACCAAAATGTATGTCAAGATCACGATACATTTTAGTACTTCCGTGGATGGATTGCAAATGGTGTATTGTGTGCCTCCATCATAATCTTGTACTTCAAAACAGAGTCGTTAGGAACACAAAAGTCTAGAGTGGACTCAAGTATTCCTTCTTCATCAATTCTCGCTTAGGAATAGCTCCTTCTTGTACTTTCTTCTTCATACGCATCGATCATTTCCGGCCTGGGTGGCTTGAGCAACCTTAACTTTTCTATTAAAGTTGGCTCTATCGCGATACTTGACATCATCGCACTCGTTCCGCATATGATCTTCTACTCAACGCGTCGCCTACCACGTTCGCTTTTCGGGATGGTATTGAATAGTGTGGTCGTAGTCTTTCAATAGCTCGAGCCAACGTCATTGCCGCAGATGTTGAGTTCTTTTTTGAGTGAAGAAATATTTAAGGCTTTTATGGTCCGAATATATCTCCACTTTCTCCCCATATAGATAAGTGCCTCCATATCTTTAAGCGTGAAACGATCACGCTAACTCTAGATCATGAGTAGGATAATTCTGTCCATACTCTTTAAGTTGTCGCGAGGCATAGGCTATGACTTTCCCACGTTGCATGAGAACACATCCTAACCCTTTCCTCAAGCATCATCAGTAGATAACAAATCCATCCGAACCAGATGGTATTGTTAGAAACAGTCTTAAAATAAGTCTCCTCTTAAGCTCTTGAAAACTCTTCGCATTCTTCACTCCAAACGAATTTTGTATGCTTAAGAGTTAGTTGGGTTAATGAAGTAGCGATTCGAGAAAACCCTTCCACGAATCTCCGATAATAACCAAATTAAGCCAAAAACTACGTCTTGATCATCGACTTGGTTGCTCTAACTTTGTATTGCTTCAATCTTCACCGATCAACAGATACTCCATGTTTCGACACCACGTGCCCAAGGAAAGCTACTTCCTCGGCCGTAACTCGCATTTCTTCAATTTGGCATATAGTTTGTTTTCACGAAGCCTTTGGAGTACCAAATTTAAATGGTGCTCATGATCTTCACGACTTTTGGAATATATGAGGATGTCATCAATAAAGACAACAACAAACCGATCCAAATATTCCTTAAATACTTTGGTTCATCATATCCATGAAAGCCAAGTAGAGCATTAGTCGATCCAAAGACATGACTAAGAATTCATAATGCCCATACCGAGTTCTCAAGGCGGTCTTTGAATATCCTCGATTCTAATCTTCACCGATGATATCCGAATCGAAGATCGATTTTTGAAAAAAATTGTGCCCTTGAAATCGGTCAAACAAGTCATCAATACGAGGTAGAGGATACCTATTCTTGATGGTGACATGGTTCAATTCCCGATAGTCAATACAAAGTCGCATACTCCCCGTCTTTCTTCTTTACAAATAAACAGAGCACCCCAAGGAGATGTACTAGATTTAATGAAACCGATGTCCAACAATTCTCAGTAGTTGGACCTTTAACTCCTGAAGTTCAATAGAGCCATTCGATATGGGGTTTTAGAAATGGGCTTTGTACGGTGTTCAAGATCAATAAAGATTTCAACTTCACGCTCGAGGGGGTGACCGGAAGTTCTTCAGAAATACGTCGGAAAAGTCAATAACAACAGGAATATTATTCAAATTTGACGTGTCTTTATTCAAATCCATAACATGGGCTAAGAAAGCTTGACATCCGCTTTTTTCAATAAACGAATAGCTTTATGATTAGATATGACGGTGATTGATTTTAATGGTTTAGTTGCTTGAATCCGTATAACGGGTTGGTTAGGAATATGAAAACTAACAACCTTACGAAAACAATCAATTTTGGCATGATGAGTAGTTAACCAATCAATCCCTAAAATCACATCAAAAGCAAGTATCTTTAAAGAGATAAGGTCAACGGTAAGGTAATGGTGCCAACTTGAATCAAACAAGATTTATAAACAATTGGATGTGATGAAAATTTCTCCCTAACGGAGTTTCCACGAGATAGGTCAAAGTCTAATTTCTCCTGAGTCAAGTTTAAACGTTGAGCACACGCGGAGAGATAAATGAATGGGTATGCACCCCAGATCAAGTAAGGTATAAACTTCGCAAGAATTTATAAATAGCTTACCCGTGATCACCTCGTTTGGATTTCTCGCATTTTGACCATCCACAACAAACGCCTTCCCGAATCGCTGACTTTGACTTTTCCGGGATGATCTTTTGAGTCACCATCCCCATTGAACTAGGTTTCGCTACCATACAATCTCGAAGCGATATGTCCTTCCTTTCCATAATTATAGCATACCTTGAATCTGTTGTGGGCGCTTTAGGCGATATGTCCCTCTTTTCCGCATTTGTAATATATAATGGGGTCGTTCTCCTCCCTTAGAACCGATTCTTTGCGCAAGATCGTCTTCATACGGTCGTTATTAAATCTCCTCTTTTTAAAATCTCCTCCCGACTTTCGCTTCTTCCATTTCACGGCCATGATTACCACCGTTAGTGGTTACCATTTTTGTCCGTCTGCTTTTTCTCCGCCGGTTATCATTATTACATTGATCGCTATCTCTCGGTACGATCCTGGTTATGGTCCTCAAATGACCGTATTCGTTATCTCGCTTCTAATAATTGAGCCTGCTTACAACATCCGAATAGAGAAAATTTATGAGAAATGAGATCTTCGACGTATCTGGGTTTCAAACCTCTAAGAAACATCCGCGTCATACGTTCCTCATTCTCCACCAAATGAGGTGAAAACCGGATAACTCTGCAAACTTTGCCTCGTCTTTGAGACACCGTCTATTTGTTTTGTTCCAATCTGATGAACTCCACTTCCTTCATATGACGAACACTTTCGGAAAGTATTTGTCATAAAATAGCTTCAAACGTCTCCCAAGACATCTTTGAGTCTTGGTTTGGATGGAGTACGCTTCACGAACTCCTACCGATGAATACGCTGCCACTAAACATAAAGGTGGCGAATGGAACCTTCTGTTCTCCGTGTATCCCAAGACATCGAATATCTTGGTAATTTGCTTGACCCATGTTTCCGCCATGATCGGATCTCGCTTTCCCTTAAATTCGGTGGTCCCAACTTTTGAATCTGGCTTGCATTTGTGATAACCGTGTGAATTGCTATCATTTCCTCCTCATATTTTGAACACGAGTCTCCTTCGTCTCGATTTTGTATGAACCGCAAAAACTTCTAAACATCCCTCGCTCATCATCTCGCTTTCAATGGTGTTGTTCACAGGAGGAATATTGCCAAACTGTTGCGTTTCTCCTCGTTGGTGAGTCACAGGCGTCTCCACGGCCTCATTTCCATTGTTAATATTCTCGATTCGACATTCTCAAATCTTGTCATAAAACAAGGGTTAATTAAGGAAATAAATATATCACATAATATCCCTATATATCGACCAACTAACAAATAAGCTTAGGTAGGACACACTAGCGAAGGATTTACTCGCCTCCCTCCTAGTTTCTATTCCCCGATCTCCGCCAGAGATCATATCCCTAAGCTCGATACCAACCGTGGCGCCCCAAAATAGGTATACATCACCCATTCTCGAGTTGTCATTACATGATGCGTAAACAACTACAACTTTATTATTACAACAAGAAATCGTGAGTTTGAATACAAATATTATCTTCTGACAATATCCATACTCAAATAAATCCTCATCACATTTATTGATACATTATTTTACAAAAATGGTGAGGACTACTAAACAACTTTCTCTAAAACCTTCATTCCATACCCCACTAAATCTCGCTATATTCTCGCCTCCCGAGAAAAAATGGAACAAAAAGGAAAAGGGTGAGCTCAACTAGCCCAAAAAAAGAATATTATGACTAAGATAATATACAACAAATTTCCGTTAGTCTTCAACAGGGGAAAATCTAATAGAATACAATAGACAACAAATTTTAAATCAATATTCGCGTTGAAATAATAATTCATTAGAAGAGTTAAGTAGAGAATGCAAACTACTATCTTCATGTATGAATTTAAAAGTTCATCGCTCATCTTTTATCCCCGCCACATCAATCAATATACATCTGAATCAAATATTCATCTTTTTTCACTACTGGGCCAAAGATATTCATCGATTAATCATGTTCATCTAAACACTGCTTCATCTTTGCACTACTACCAAAGATATTCTTCAAAATCATTCATCTTTGCACTGGGCCAAAGATATTCAATAATATCACCATTTAAGACCGAGGATGATGAAAATATTTTTAAAGAAACGAATCCAAGGAAACAAAATGACAAGGATTAAGGATTAAGGATTAGTACTTTGTTTTATCCATGTTCAAAAATAATACCTCAAAAATAATCATAGTGGTGTAAAATTCAAGAATGATCAAAACATGGATACAATCAAAGCTAGTATCCGTAATAGATATTTTGAACAAAAAAGAAGAAATTTTATTTTTCTATGAATGAATAGTCAGATATCGTGAATAATGGTCGTATCGTGAATAAGTAATCTCACACCAAAAGATAGAAATTCCACAAAAAACATCTTCACGCTTCATGAATAGTACTCGTGAATAAGAAACTCGTGAATAAGAACTCATGAATAGTAACTCGTGAATAAGAACTCATGAATAAGTAACCCCGATATGAAAAAGTTCCAAATTTGATAAAAAGTTTCAACCAATATTTCAAAGATAATGATATTGAAGAAATAATATCATTTGAGAAGAAAATAACATCCCTTACCTCGAAAGATCAAGACTTCTAATTTGAAACACTTGATATAGGCTATGACTTGACTTGCACCATGTTGAATACTCAAAGTATACTCAAAATACTCACAAGAATACGCTTTCGATAATATAGAGAGAAAAACTTTAGTTTACGGTGTGATTTTCAATTCTAACCTAAGCACCTATTTATAGAAATTGCTTAGAACACCAAAGCGTAAAATTTAATAAAATATTAATATATATATTATAATTTCCTACGCACACTTTCTAAGATTCAAATTATCGTACCAAACAAATGGTCCCCCTCACTGTGAAAATCAATAAAAAACGTTTTTCTTAATAAAATTAATAAAAACTCCCAAAAATCAATTATTCAGAATTTGAACATCAATAATTCATAATAAATAACCCTTTTATCGTAAAATTCGAATCTGCAACACATACCTAATATTCCCAGATAAGTCTGAATATTCCACGACCCAAACTAATATTCTCCTCAAACAATGAATATTTTATAACCACTTGCTTATTTTGAAATATTTAGTATTTTACCCTAACTATCCACATTAATCAAATCAACCCTTACTATTTCAAAATAATAAATAGAGAAATTAAATTTCATTAAGAATAAGTTGGGGTCTTACAAGTGGTAGTAGTGCATTGATGGACAAAGTTGGTTGGCCGATCATGACCATTAATGAATACACAACTATTCTCGGCCCGTAGTGTAGGAATAATTGTGGTCGTGATACTAAAGAATATCCTTGGTAGTAGTGCGGGGTGATTCGATGATGTGGATTATTTATTAAAGTCGAGTCTCAAATATAATGTTGAAAAACCTTTTAAATCATAAAAGATAGTAGATTTTATTTTCTACTTGACTCTTTTAATGGATTGCTTGTTCACCGCAGCTAAACTTGATGTTTATTATATTTTATCGGTTTAACAATGTTGAAGGCTATTGATAATTTATTACGCATTATCTTAGTCATAATATTTCTTCTTGGGCTAGTTGAGCTCACCTTTCTTTCACCGTTTCTTCTGTGAAATGAGAACATAAATTGAGACGAAGTCGGGGAACGGAGTAATGGTCCGAGAGGATAGCATTAGTAGTCCTCACTATTCGTGAAATAGTGTGATAATAATTGTAATGAGGACTCCTTTTGAGTTTGTATAATATCTAGTAGACAATATTTGTATTCAAACTCACGCTTTATGTCGATTGCATACCTACGCTTATATTAGTAAGTTGTATTTAAATTCTGTACCATGTATCTGACTACCCAAGATGGGTGATGTATACCTAATTTTGGGGGCGTCACAACGGTCATGATAATACCGAATAATCCCTGGTCATAATCATACCAAGTCCATCCATGCTCTACAGGCCATAGATGACTTTAAAAAAAATATAAACATGTGGATGATGACAATGATATAAGAATTCAACAAAACAAGTTCAAGAATTAAGTTATTCAGGAACTAATAACGTCCAAATTGTCAACATGATACTGCTTTGTAGAGTAAAATTCAAGAATGCTCAGAAGAATATTTCCATGAAAAATACTGGATAAAGCGCAAATATCAAGAATATTCCACTAATTTCATAGAGTATAGAAGTCAAAATTTTAACCATCTGAGTATAATAACGAATGGAATAACAAAAGAAATCACCATGTATGCTGGTGATTGCATGAAGATAAAGTTATTCCAATGAATAATAATAATGAACCAGTGTCGTAAAAATCACAATCGAGGATGTTCCAAATGAATAATAAAGAATGGAATATCAATGAAATCACCATGCACGCGATTATTGATGTATGTAAGTTATTCTAACGAGTAATAATAAATACGTAATAATAAAGACGGAACCAGTCCTGTAAAACACATGATGTGATATTCCAACGTAATAATAAAGATTTTAACCAGTGTCCAAGCGTAAAGCATGTACATGGATGTTCCAACTAATAATAAAACGAGAATGATAGAGATTTTAACCAGTGTCCGGCGTAAAGCATGCATGTGATGTTCCAAATGTAATAATAAAAGATGTAATAATAGAAGAATGTCACCAAGTATAGGGTAGCCCACGTATACAGATTATTCCAACAGAACAATAAGAAATGGAATAACAACAGTTCTCTTCATGAATACAAAAGAATAATATTCCTTACTGTAAAAGAACTGGATATAAGTGTAGGAAAGTAGCAGAATACTTTTCTATAGTTTCTCTATAATTTCTCTCTGGAGTTTCAGTGAATTCGTAAGAAAATAATGAAGGAATGAGCTTCTATTTATAGAAAAATGAAATGCATAGTAACTAATTCATGAATGGCCCCGATTGATTTACTTTTAATCGGACGGTCCATATTTAAAGCAAAATTTTTTAAATAAAATAAAATATATATTATATATATATTATATTTATATAACATAATTCAACTTAATTCAAATCATTAACAATATAATATAATATATATATATACACATGCCAAATATATATATATATATATATTTATATAATATCAACCACTTATTTTTTTCTCCTCCATAACCAACATCAATCCCCCACACACCCAATAATCAAATTCACTACACTCTTACCCATCACTATCACACTATCACTTTCACTCTTTCTTTTCCCCCACCATTTTCCACTCACACATATAATATATATATATATATATACACACACACACATCATATATAACAATTCCCTCCCCTATACGTAACCCCCATTTCAAAAATCAATTCTTCAACACATATGGGCCCCACATGTGGTGTGACGCCCCCAAAATAGGTATACATCACCCATTCTGAGTTGTCAATACATGATACAGAAACAACTACAACTTTATTATTACAACAGTAAAACTGTGAGTTTGAATACAAATATTATCTTCTAGACAATATCTTTACAGAAATAAATCCTTATCACATTTATTGATACATTATTTTACAAAAATGGCGAGGACTACTAAACAACTCTCTCTAGAACCTTCATTCCATACCCCACTCGTCTCTGCTATATTCTCGCCTCCCGGAAGAAAAAAATGGAACAAAAAGGAAAAGGGGTGAGCTCAACTAGCCCAAGAAAAGAATATTATGACTAAGATAATATACAACAAATTATCATTAGTCTTCAACAGGAAAAATCTAATAGAATACAATAGACAACAAGTTTTTAAATCAATATTCGCAATGAAATAATAATTCATTAGAAGAGTTAAGTAGAGAATGCAAACTACTATCTTCTATGTATGAATTTAAAAGTTCATCGCTCATCTTTTATCCCCGTAACATCAATCAATATATATCTGGAATCAAATATTCATCTTTGCACTACGTGCCAAAGATATTCATCACCGTCATGTTCATCTAAACACTGCTCATCTTTTGCTACGGCCAAAGATATTCAATGAAATCATTCATCTTTGCACTACAAAGCCAAAGATATTCAATAATATCATCATTTAAGACCGAGAGGATGATGAAAAATATTTTTAAAAAACGAATCCAAAGAAACAAAATGACAAGGATTAAGGATTAAGGATTCGTACTTTGTTTTATCCACGTCCAAAAATACCTCAAAAATAATCACAAAGGTGGTGTAAAATTCAAGAATGATCAAAACATGGATACAATCAAAGCTAGTATCCGTAATAGATATTTTGGACGAAAAGAAAATTTTTCATTTTTCGATGAATAGTCCGTATTCGTGAATAAAGTGTCGATATCGTGAATAAAGGTCAGTATCGTGAATAAGAACTCAAACACCAAAAGTTCCAAATTTGATAAAAACTTCAGATCAATATTTTAACATAATGATATTGAAGAAATAATATCATTACAAAAAAATAATATCCCTTACCTCGAAAGATTAAGACTTAAAAATTTGGAATACCGGGTATAGTCTTTGAAGGAACTTGCACCGCCTAACAATAGTCAAAGTATACTCAAAATACTCACAAGAATATACTTTCGATAATATAGAGAGAAAAACTTCGGGTTTAAAGTGTGATTTTCAATTCTAACCTAAGCACCCTATTTATAGGAAAATGTTTAGAACACAAAAGCGTAAAATTTAATAAAATATTAATATATATTATAAATTTCCTTAGCCCACCTTTGAAGATCTGATTTCAGCAATTAATATCACATGTTAGCCCACTTAAATGCGTAAAAAACGTTTTTTTTAAAATAATAATTAAAACTTCCAAAATCAATTATTTTGAGCTTGAAACTTCAATAATTCACAATAAATAGCCTTTTATCGGAAAATTCGAATCTTGCGAATTTGTATAGGAAATTCAATTCTCTACAACTTTGCGAAGAAAGTTTTTCTAAATTCCAAATGTAAATTGACCTAAATCCACAAACCAAGCGATTTTACAGTTATAATCAAATTTCAATCGATAAATGGGGTCCACCGAGCATGTTTAACATGTTTTAAACATTTATTGCAACAAAAAATACTCTTCCTCCTCAGATACTCATATATCCCACATTCGTTGTAAAAATATCACCATTATTATATTATTAAAATATAATAATATATTTAAATGAATTATTTTATCAGAAAAAGATAAAATTTCAATTTTCAACAATTGTCAAATTAAAATTTTTTTTCCATCTATATCCACATAAAATCAATATTTTTCTCATCATATGAATCAATAATTAATTATTCACAAATAATATTACAGAATCACAATATTGACAACTGCATAGCTTCCGGAAAGAGGGGCTTTCCAATAAGAATTTCTCCTTACTTGTGGCCAAGCAATTAGGTGACCAAACCTCTCCTGAAATTTAACTTTCTAGACATTGCCAATAATGTTATCTAATAATATTATTCGGATAATATGAATTATTGCTTCGATAATGAAAAATAATCGTAATGATAATTATCAAACAACAAAGAATATAAAATATCAACGCATCAATTATTAAATCAATAAAATATTTGAATAAAGAATTATCGTAACCATTATTGAGTAGTGCCTTCTTACGTAAGAATCAATAATTGGTGCAATACCGGTATCTTCTTGTGTTTTAACCAATTTAGTATTTTAACAATATTAATTAACAATAACTATTATTATTTTTAAACAACTTATATTTATCGCTTTTCTTCATCCAATCGCTTTCAGCATGGGGCCCACATGGTCTTCGCTAGTCGTACATTTAATATTCCCCGATAATGAAATATTTCACGACCAAACGAATATTCCCCACAACAATGAATATTTTATAACCACTCATTTATTTTAAAATATTTGCGATTTTTACCCATAACTATCCACATTAATCAAATCAACCCTTACTATTTTAAAATAATAAATAGAGAAAATTAAATTTCATTAATAATAAGTTGGGGTCTTACATGTGGCCCCACCTTTAAATAATTTTCTACCGATTATTTTGAAAAATGGGTAAATAGGTGTCCATAAAATAAGCAAAACTTCATTAAAATCACCTTAATAATTTTAACAACATTTATCATCTTTATTATAATTCACAATATTAATCGACCAGGTCGTTCCCAAGAAAGAGGGGGCTTTCCAATAAGGATTTTTCCCTATTGGCGCGCAATTAGGTGACCAAACATCTCCCCGGAAGAACTTCTGACATTGTTAATATTGCGATTTATAATATTAATAATTCATCATTTCAATTATTGATTTAATAATATATAAAATATCGACAATAATTGAATCAAATAACGTGAGATACTTATGCAACAATTACTATAAAGCAATAATTGAACAAAACTAAGTGACTTCTCACGTAAGCATCAATAATCAATACCGCAGGTGCTACTATGCAACCACGCCAGATTCGTTTTTTTTACTACTGAGGTAGTTCAACAAAGATTAATTCAGTAAAACTTTCGCCGTTATTTTAATAAAATATTTTTTGTCGCTTTCTCGATCCGACAATAATTACATTATGGGTCCACCAATGATTCTTGCCATTGCCTAATATTCCCTCGCTAAAATGAATATTCCCCACCAATCGAATATAATATAACAACTTGCATACTTTGCGTAAATTTATAAATACTACCCACAACTATAACATTATATCAAATTATTCCATAATATTCAAAAATGATATTTTATAGAAAATTCATTTTATTCATAAAGGTTGAGATTACAAGAAACGTTTGGCAAGGCGCCGAAACAAATTGTGAGAGAATATCATTCTTTGCTTTCTGTGACAATTATATCATCCACATAAACCAATAAATATAAAACATGTTTGAACAACATTAAGAATAAACAGAGAAGTATCGAGTAGGAATGCGGAACCCAAAAGCCAGCGAAATTTGGCGCGATTCATAAGATACCGAGCCCGGGAGCTTGTTTAAGCCCATAAATGGCTTTGTGGGAGTTTGCGAGACAAATGAGGATTGTCACGATCAACAAACCCAGTGGTTGCGCCGTATACCTTTATTTGAGCGACCTTTAAAGAAGGCATTATTGACGTCCAATTGTTTAAGAGACCAAATTTCGGTGGACAAAGAAGACTAAGCATCAAACGAATCAGTTGTTGGTTTAACAACGGATCAAGGTCTCATGATAGTCCACTCCAGGACGTTGATGAAAGCCTTTAGCAACAAGACGTGTTTAAACCTTTGAATGGAACCATTAGAGTTTCTTTCGATGCGATAAACCCACCTGCATCCCACAATGTTTGTGATACCATCAGGTGGAACAAGTTCCCGCGCTATCATTCTGAACAAGAGCATCATATTCCTCGGGAGCATAGCTTTACGCCAGTTGAGATCTTTGAGGGCCTGAGAAGTGGTGGAAGGTTCGGTTTGGGAGTTGGCTGATGTAATGGTGTGAAGGGTGAGTTTTTGGACGGGTTTCTTCATATTATTTCTGGACCGAGTGATCATGGATTGTTGGGGATTTTGTGGAGGTGGAGGTGGTGGTAGAGGTGGTTGAGAGGCTAGAGGCGGATGGAAATTAAATTTTTTGCATTTTTGGAACACACAAAACATCTTTTAAGTGAAAGGAAGAGGTGGGTGTAGTGAGAAATACGGAACCAGTGTGACTTATGGGTAGGTTGGTACCATCACCGATCATAACATCATCGTGACCAGTGTAAGGCTTATGAAGGAAAAGATTATCTTGGTCCGCAGTGACGTGATGGGATGCTCCACTATCCAGTAACCACGGTGAATTAGTGGATGGGGTATAAGAATTAAAATTAGCCTGGGGATGCCATGATGGTGTCATGTCATAAGAGGAGTTGGTATTGTTAGAACCTTGAACTGGCACCAAATGAAATGAAGGACATCGTTTAGCAGTGTGTCCCTGAGTTCCATAAATTTGGCAATGTCCTAAATAGGACACGCAGTGGTGGTCGTTCGCTCTGGCCCGGGTTTGTGTTGGGCGTGGCGGTAGAAAGTTGGTGTTGGATGATGGACGATAATTGTTCCCCATAGGATGTAACGAGGGTCGCCAGCTTTTTTTGGAGGGTCGTTAGTTATTGTTGTTGGAGGTCCGAGTCATGGGATTGGCGTAATAAGTCCAAGAATAGAGGAATGCGACTTGGTTTGAGCGACGCTCAAACGAGAAACTTTCTCATGAAGCTCATCGAAGAAGATAAGAAGATCTCGAGCTTGGGCGGCTCGGACAAGCTCCTTATAGTCATCATCTAAACCATCCAAAATTCTTTCAAGAAGATCTTCGTTGTCCATGGGAGCACCGAGGACAATGAGTTCATCGAGATCTTGCTTTGGCGTATAAATAAAATCCGTGATGCTCAAGGTACCTTTGGTGAGATTCTTCAACCGATTTTTCACGTGTTTGATACTACCACGGAAGGTTTTGATATGTGGTGGCGAGAACATTCCACGCTTCACGGAAGAGAGTTCGCGCCACAAAGGAAATAAGTGGGGAGAGATCATTGATGATGAGAGCATTCAGATGAGTTTGTCTTTACCTAACCCGTAAATTATAAAAAAGATTAGGAGCGGTGGTGTCGTTAGTTGTGAGGGTTGGTGGTGGGCATGGCTTTGATCCATTGATGTAACCAAGAGATCATTCTTGACGACAAAGAGTGTTTCAAAATTGAATTTTCGAGAAGCATAGTTGGAAGAATTTAGTTTGAGAGGAGCTTCGAAAGGCATTATGTTAATGGTGATGAGTTGGTTTTCTGTGTTTGACGGGATTGAGTTTGACATTTTGTTGTTTGGAAGGAAAAGAATAAAATAAAATTTAATGAAAAATCAGATACAGCTCTGATACCATGATAGAGCTGAAGCTTTGAAAGAGAATTGCTTACTAATTTCATTAATGGAAGGCATATAAATAATTACAAATACTAACTAGTTCCTTTTATTTAGCAAAATGAATTTTGAGATATGTGAAAGGCACAGTTGATTATGAAATTTTTTATGAAGCTGGTGTTCCAGTTAGTCTTACTGGATTCACAGACAGTGATTTTGGAGGTAGCATTGATGATAGCAAAAGTACTTCAGGTTATATTTTTAATATAGGAAGCGGAGCTATTTCTTGGAGTTCAAAGAAACAACCAATTGTTGCTCTTTCAACAACTGAAGCTAAATATATTGCAACACATCTTTGGATGTCATCTAGTTTGGTTAGAAGGAATTTTGAAGTATCTCAAGCAAAAAAAGAAGTGATCCAACTTTGTTTTGTGATAATACTTCAACAATTTCAGTTACTAAAAATCCAGTTCTTCATGGAAAGACAAAGCATATTCGCATTCGATATCATTTCTTAAGGGAACTTGTGAATGATGGAATTATTAATATCAAGTATTGTAAATCTGAGGAGCAGGTAGCTGACATTTTTACAAAGCCGATTTCTGGAGAAGTATTCAAGAAGCAAATCGCTAAGCTTGGAGTGAAGAATAAATTTGGTTTAAGGGATGCCTTGTTAACTAAACCAAATATATTCTAGATTATTCAAGAAATATCTTAATTAATATTAGTACATGAATTGGTGATATCTAAGTACATGAATGTATTTGAATTGTCTTGGAATATGTAATGGTTAGGTTCATGTACATGAATGTGGTCATGTAATAATTATTATTGTGGATCTAGAAGTGTCCTATGAGTCATATAAATAGTCTTTTACTTGGATCATTTTAATCAAGTGAAATCAAAATATTCTTCTATTCTCCAAAGTTACATTTCACTTCCTCCCTAAAATATATTATCTTCCTAATCTTCCATCAAGAATCGCGATGGGGCCTATCGCTGGAGTAACCAGTTGTATAATTCTTGGAGGCGTCTGTAAACTAATGACTAATTTATGCAAGGCAGCTACACAAGCTGCTTTCATCATTGGTCTAAATATGAGCGTGGAACCCTATATATTAGCCACACATAATTCCTTATGTAGAAAGTACTGAAGAGCCTAAAGATTTGCATAAACCATCAAAAAAACTAAGTTGACAAAGAAGGATGTATATATATATAATCAACTTTGCACGACAACAAAAGTCAAGGCCGATCTTAACATGCAAATGGATGATTAAGAAATTCAATATATCTCATCAACAAATATCTTAGCAAGGTCACTTTTCCTGCAACAACCTATGTTCTTGTAGATTAGGCCCTAGAACTACCTTTGTGCAACTTTGCATGTCGAGACCCACAATCCATTCAAATGTACTTATGTAAACCCAGGTATCCCAGACAAACGCTACCGGAACTTATATTAATTACAAGTATGTCAGCCTGTCAGCATTTTACATCTTACTTTTCTAGCTATAGCATGGATTTGTCATGTGGCTCCATGTAAACAAGGGAGGGGAGGGGAGGGGGGTTAGAAGTACAACCATCTCCCATAATATATATGCAGAATACACAATCCATCGTACATCGAATGAGAGCTCCTGAGAAAACATCCAATGAGAGCTCTCTAATGTTGATATTGCCAATATAGATATTTGTACCAGTAAAAGAAGAAAAGGGCAGAAACTAGATGTTACATGTAATTTGAGTGGTGGTCGGTAGCTCATAAGTCAAACCTATATATATATATATATTAGCCATATTTACTAACATGTCCTATCCTATTTCAAGTATAAGCTGATCAAATTGGCACCTGAAAGACAGTTGGGTTTAAGTTTTCCGACAGATCAGTACTTAAGCTTGTCTAATGAAAAGGGAATTCAATCTCTCAGTTAGATTAATTGCACGAGGACATAGAAAAAGAAATAACAGAATATCCATTCACATACAGCTACTAACGTACGTAGAATTATGAGAGCAAAACATACAAAATGAATTTGCATCTCTAATGATACAATCAGACAGCAACATTGTGCGGCAAAAAATGGCAAGTAATCAAATTTGCAATGAACCATGCATGATAAGATTATACTACGACATTAATCAATGAACATATTTTAAGGAAAAGATACCAGGCCAGGACTTGGGATGCATGCATGTTGTGTTCCGTATGAAATCAGTTAACATCCTTGAGTTTTTTTTATCAAGGAATTAATCAAGAGACTTTTTCTTTGGATTTTGCTTGTAATTCCTTGATATATCCAAAGGTTCCAAACAGACCTCTTAACTTCTCCGAAATAGTCACAAATATGCATGTGTCTGTGCGTATTTTTTATTTTTTTATGTGATAGTAGATATCATCTCTCTTGCTCTCTCGGGCTTACTTTATTACAATTTAACTCTATCCATCTGTTAGGATAACTCAGTTCAGTGCTTTTGTTTGTTTTAGTTTATGGAGTATAATTTATTAACAAATGGATTACAAACATTTCTTTTAGTTTATTAATAATTAAAAATATCTAATACACAAAAGTGGTACTTTCTTAGGTCCTTATTTCCACTTATAGTTTATTTAACATTTTGTGTGTATTTATACTTTAATTTATTTCTCAAACATGACAACTTATTCTTATAAGAAGTTGTTATATAAAAAAAATTTAATCTGTATCAAATAAAGTATAATATTTATTAAAAAGTAATGTTAAGGATCTCAAATTTTAGTCTAAAATAACATGGCATTAAATATTTTAATAATAATGTGTAATATTGTTGGTTAAGGTTAGTAGAGAAAATAGAGAACAAGAAAAGAACAGGAAGTATTTATTTGTACAATATTAATATTAATTTATATTTAAAAGTCAAATGGAGTACTCCATTATTTACAAAAATTAATTGTCTTGTGCAGATAATTTTGCCTCTTAATATCACCTCCCATCTCCCATATTTTGTATAATCGTATGACTATTGTCTTTGGGCTACAGTGGGTCATGATATCGAACATTGCCCAATATATCGAACTCCCCCACCCAATAGGCCCAGAAAATTTTTATTAGGTCCATAGATTCTTTCTCGCCCAAGATAAAACGGCAGCAATTGAAACCCTAAGCCTGCTCTTCTATTACGGTAAAATCATTTTCAGTAGGCGCGGTGGGAAGAAGAAGACGCAGAAGCAGCCATGGTTTCTTCTTAAGCCCTAATAATTTTCATAATAATCTATAATGTATGTATCTATAATTAACTAAAAGCTGTGGGTTTTTGTGTTTGATTAATTTGGCGTGATAGGGTATCGATCTAAAAGCTGGTGGGAAGAGCAAGAGGACAAAGAGAACTGCTCCCAGATCCGATGATATTTACTTGAAGCTCATTGTCAAGGTTTCTCTTCTTCTTGTCTATGAATATGTATATTGTTTATATATGTAGATCGTTATTCTGAAAATCATTTATGTATTTGTTAACGCAGCTGTACCGATTTCTGGTAAGGAGGACTGGAAGTAAGTTCAATGCGGTGATTCTGAAGCGGCTATTTATGAGCAAAATCAACAAGCCTCCCATTTCTCTTTCCCGTTTAATTCGTTTCATGACCGGAAAGGTACCCGCTTCTTTCATTTCTGTAGAGGACACCTTGATAAGGGGAACACTTTTGGATAATTCATTGATATTCCTTTTGTGTTTATTTCATTTCTGAAATGTGATTTTTTCATGTTATTTAAAACCATTAGTGGGTTTATTCATTTAGTATTGGGTTCCCTGTTTGTATAAATCATCAAAAGAATTAGTACAAAATAGAATAAGTATGATCTCAAATGCTTAAATGTTCAGATTCTTGCATGAATTTAATTCCTTGCTTTCACGTTTTCCCTGTCACAATAATACTAATCTGTTTTCAGTGTCCATTGTTTCATTATGAAGTAAATGGAGCTACATTGACATTTACATTTACATTTTTAATAAGAATTGACCTAAAGATTCTTATATTACTTTAATTTCCGAAATGGAGTCTTTCTCTAGGATGTTACTAAAAAGGAGGTTGAACTCTCTGACTTGGGGTAGGGAGTGTATACTTTTTTTCCTGTTTATGGACGGACATACTAATTTCTTTGCTGATTAATATTGTTACATTAGGAGGACAAGATTGCGGTGATTGTTGGTACTATTACCGATGATGTTAGGGTGCATGAAGTTCCTTGTTTGAAGGTTACTGCTTTGAGGTTCACAGAGACTGCAAGGGCAAGGATTGAGAAGGCTGGTGGTGAATGTTTAACATTTGACCAGCTGGCTCTTAGAGCTCCTCTTGGACAGAATACGGTATGTATGCTGCATTATTGCCATTTGTTAGTTTTTTATTTTATCATGAGCAGAGGTATCTCACTTTAGGACATTTAAAAAAGTTGGGGGGCCTAGAGTTGTTTGGTGAATTGCAATGAGGGTTGGAAATTTTTGCGCTTAAGGGGGCTTTTCCATGGTTTAAGGCATGTAGTGTTATGTACAACATCCGATATCTGCTGAATTGTTATGATATTAATTGTTAATTAGTTTCAGTTGTGATTCCTAAATAAGTAATCTTTTTTAGTTTGAACCAAAAATTCTAGATTATAGAATGATATGTACCGAATAAGCAAACATAATTATGATCAAATCTTATATAGGTTAGTATATGAATGATTAAAAAGGCACTAAACATATTATATTTTGGTATATTGTCATGTGGTAAATATATTTTTCCCCCATTGACACTCTTGGGAGAGGTTTTGCTTTAAGCTTTAACTTTTGTTATGCGTTGACTATATGGTTTGTTCCCCAAAACTATCTTTGTTTTGTCCAAGACTCAAAATACTAGTATTAGGTAGGTAATATTAGAGGACAATGATTTCTGAAATGTTATATACTTGATGGCTTAAAGAATTTTGCCACTGCCAAAGATTCTAGCTGTCTTTTGTGTTGTCATACTGGGTATGTATATATGTATAATAATGTATCCCACTTAAAAGATGTTTCCGGTTGACATTTTCTCAATATTCTGAAATGTTATTTTTTATATGGAAGTGGAAGTGTGTATTCATTGGTAATATGTTGCAGGTACTTCTTAGAGGCCCAAAGAATGCTCGTGAAGCAGTGAAGCACTTTGGTAAGGCTCCTGGTGTGCCAGACAGCCACAGTAAGCCCTATGTGCGATCGAAGGGAAGGAAATTTGAGAAGGCTAGGGGAAGAAGAAACAGCAGAGGATTTAGAGTTTAGTTGTATGTATGCATACAAGGCAGACTAAGCTATTATTAGAATCTTTGCAAGAGATTTATCCATATTTATGTTCTCTGTTGTCTTTATTTTGTTATCGTTTTACATCTGCCTGTGTTGAATATTGGTATTATCTGCAGCAGTTACTCTTTTGCATTACCCTTTTCGCCCTGGATAAATAAGTTGTTAGGGCTGCTTGAAACTACATGTCTGACCAGGATCAACAGAAAATTTTTAAATGCTTAATGGTACGTCATCTAGGAAAGTTCACGTTCTTTAGGTTGTTTTTACAGGGAAATTTTTCATCTTCATGGTTATTTGAATATACTATCCAGAATTCAGATCTAAACTATCACTTTCTTGTGGGTAGTAACTATTTGTAAAATTATCTCCCCAAAAGAGTGAGTTTGAGTTTGAGTTCGTGAAAGTAGTGTGTATATAAATATTCATTCCTCTATGGTTTTAGATAGACTAAATATGAGCTTTAAGGATCTTTTCTCAAAACATTTGCCTGATAATATTTTGTTATTTTTGCGCCGGGACAAGAACTAAACAAAAAAATTGTGCACTTAAGATAGAACTTAAGTACTGCGAGCATCGGTAAACTTAATTTAATTTTGGGTTTTGGTTTGTATTTTTAATAACAGTTTGTGCACAATTTTGAATATTGGTCTTTGTGCAATCTTTAGTTTAGTTGTGAATAAGGCTGTGAACGAGCCATTATAGTTCGGGCTCGATTCGAAAAAATACGAGCGAGATTCGGATTCGTTAATAATATGATTCAAATTTGATTCGAATAAAAATATGAGTAGAATCTGAGCAAAGTTATACTCGACTCGTTTAAGATTCAAACTACTCGAATTTTTGATTGTGATTCGATACATACTCGGTTAATACATATTCGATTAGATGTTCGATACATTCTCTTATAATATATACAAATTTAAATCAAATTAGGATAATTAGTTATTATTTTGTTTCGTTTTTAATTTTAATTGTGATTTATATTTGTAAAGTGTAATAATAAATATATTTTCTCATTTTTAAGTAAAATAACAAATTCAATTTATAATTATATTTATTATAAAACTAGTTATTATGTGGAGATTCGAATTTGAGCTTGAATTTGAAGCTCGCGAGTAGTTTGAATAAATATTCGAGTCGAGTAGAGATTTTTAAATATAATTCAAATTCGAGCCGAATTCGAGTATTAATTTATCATTTTAAATTAAATTCGAGTAGTTCTCTGATCTTTCTGGTTCGACTCGTGAAACTAATATTCTCATTAAAGGCAGCCAACGTGATGCAGGACATGGAATGGATCATAAAAAAACATACTACTACTAAAGCATAAAGTAAAGAAAAAGTCCAAATAAAGTAGCCCAGAATCATATAAAAAGCCCATAGGAACTTACAAAAAAAAAAAAGAGAGCCATAAAGTAGTCAACAAACAGAAAAGGTAATTGGATATGATAAAAATACCAAAACAAATATATATAGACAAATGCTTGACGCTTTAGATTATACTTATTATTTGGATTTGGTATATAATAAGATCAATCCCAAAACCGAAAAAATGTGTGGTGAAGCCATAATTACACATTTAAATACATTAAAATGAAATATTTAATTACAGAGGAACACTCTTTCGCACACAAATATTTAATATTTTATAAAAGAATATATTTCTTCTAGCTACAGTCGTCATTTCTCTCCATAAAAAATAAAAGAAGAGAAGAGAAGAGAAGCATTCATTCATAAGCTATTTAGCTTATAGACAGAGAAAAAATTAATAGTACTTGGAAAGAAAGAGGGAAGATGGAGAAAATAGAGCACAAAAACATACAAGTGAACGGAATCAATATGACGTAGCAGAGATAGGTCAAGGCCCACCCATCCTCTTTCTTCACGGCTTCCCTCAGCTCTGGTACTCGTGGCGTCACCAGATGCTTTCTCTCTCCTCCCTCGGCTACCGTGCCATCGCCCCCGACCTCCGCGGCTACGGTGACACCGACGCTCCGCCTTCCCCCACAAGCTTCTCCGTCATCCACATCGTCGGCGACTTGGTTGCCCTCCTGGACTCCCTCGCCCTGGACAGGGTATTCCTCGTGGGCCACGACTGGGGCGCCAGTATGGCCTGGTGGTTCTGCTTGTTGCGCCCCGACCGGATTAAGGCCTTGGTCAATATGAGCGTTCTGTTTTCTCCCAGGAACCCTAATAGAAAACCCTTACAATCCATGCGTGCTTTGTTTGGGGACGATTATTACATCTGCCGATTTCAGGTAATTAAAGTTCCAATCTTGATGGATGGATGGAGATTTTCTTCTCTTTATTTCTGTAAAATGTAACAGGAACATAGCATAATAATTGAATATGATTGTCAAATTTTCTTGTTTACTCGTTCTGGTTGTTATAACTGGCCTGCAGTTCTTGTTTTTGAGTACTTATCTTACATAATTTGCTAACCCTATATGTAGGAACCTGGAGTGGCAGAAGAAGAGTTTGCTCGTGTTGATACTGCAAGAATAATAAAGAAATTTCTCATACGTCGAAATCCAGCTCTACTTGTTGTACCTAAAGAAGTAGGATTTGGGGGTAACCCTCATAATCCAATCACACTCCCCTCTTGGTTATCAGAGGAAGATGTAAACTATTATGCCAGCAAATTCAGCCAGACGGGCTTCACAGGTGGATTGAACTACTATCGAGCTATGGACCTGTAAGTTGGCTTTGCTTTTTCATTCATAGAAAAAAGTATAACATGATAAATATATACCTAATGTAAAACTTGTCAAGCACAATAAAATAAAATAACATATGTATTATATGCCTCTTGTAAATCAGCACTATATTTAGCAGGTGTTCCTATATGCCTCTAAATGCTATATATGTTTAGCACTATGTTTCTTGATGCTTGTAAATCAGTGATTTATATATTGAGTGGGAAGATATATGGAGATACATGTTTGTAGGCACGTACATCAATAACGCCTGCCTTTAGTAGTATCACTTCATATGCTGGTCAACTGAGCAATTGAACATGTCAGTTTTTCATGAAACTTCATCCGAACCAATTATTTCCTAGCTTGTTTCGATTATGAGAAGATGTTATTATGTCTGAAATTTGTTGCCATTTCTGGTTTCGGCTACATTTATACAAAGCATGCAAAAGTTTATTGTCTTGTCACTGTTACAGAAATTGGGAGCTCACAGCACCGTGGACTGGTGTGCAAGTAAAGGTGCCAGTGAAGTTCATTGTAGGGGACCTGGACATAACATATAATACCCCAGGAGTCAAGGATTATATACGCAAAGGGGGTCTCAAGAGAAATGTGCCTTTTTTGCAGGAATTAGTGATAATGGAAGGTGTATCGCACTTTCTCCACGAAGAAAAGCCAGAGGAAATCAATGCACATATATATGATTTCATCAAGAAGTTCTGATTTCCGTTTAATATGTGGTCATGCCTCTTTGCTGCAAGTTTATAATGTTTCTTGAAATGTTTAGATTAAGATTGTTCAAAATAAAGTGTATTAGGATTTGGAATAGTTAAAGTTCCTGCAATATCTCCATCTACTCTATGGCTATGGATATGGGTATGCTGTTTTTCCACCTCTGGTCTTTTAATACGTCATGTACTGATTAAGTTTGTTGAAGTAGTAATATTTAGTCAATGACGAGTTCATCAGTTGCCCAAGTCATTACAAATAAATAGGACAAAGGATTCTGATGAAAATTTTTCATCAAGGAATCTCCATCTCCTATATACAAGCATAAATTTGTATGATTTATTTAGCATTATTTAATGTTCTTCCTCAGGTGAAACAAATAGACACTTGCAGGATATATTTAAAATATATCCTAGTTCCTTAATATATGAATCTTAGAATATTTAGTTTAGGATTATTGCTTCTCCAGCTTGCTGGAGATGCTCTTATATCTTGTTGAAAAGTTTTTTTTTTTCCGATTTGGTAAAGAAGAAATCAAATTCTTACCGGTCCATAGAGAGATAATAATTAAGTCCTCCGGTGAAGCCTGTCTTGTTAAACTTGGAAGTATAGTAAGTGATGTCCTCCTGTTAGCCAGGATGGTAGTGGAGGAAGAGTTGTAAGGTAGTAAAGCCTTTGGGTATACAAGGAGCGGTTGGACTACGATTTGAAAAGATTGATGTCACCAGTGTTGTAGTATCAACACTAGCAAACTCCTCTTCAATCCCAGGGTCCTGCAATATTAATTGTTTCTGTAGGTTAAAATTACTAACTAGCTATAGAATGATGATGCCTCCACATTATCCATGGAAGACATCCGAAATTTATGGAATATTGGGACTTTGAACAAGATAAAGAGTATTATTATATATTACTAAAGATTTTTGTCGAATTATAATTGCGACGTATATCAATACATGAGATTTGATAGAATTATAAAATTAATCCAATGTATCAAATACATCGTAAAAGTATTATCAATTAAATTTATGTACATAATAAAAAAATAACATGTAAAGTCGCAATATATATCATTTTACTAACATAAATCTTATCAAAATGTATGGAGTGAAATACACATTCTATAAAAAAAAAATGACAAACCGATATAATTGAATGTTTTCCCTTTTTCTAGAGTAGAAAATGGTCTAAGCTGTCATCTAGGAAATGAAACGTAAGCCCCCTTATTCTGGAGGTAACACTTTCTTATCTTGATGCCAGACATGGTCTACCAGATTAGAGTTGGTTGCCAATTTTTGTTGTCTAAACACATCAACGGCAGTTTGTAATTTGAGATGATTTTGGAATACTGAAATCTGCACCATCACCAAAAATCTTTCCAAAGGCTAAAATACCAGGACCCCCAATCATGGGCCACAAGGAACACCTTATCCAGGCCCATGGTGTCCAACACCCACTATGTGGAAGGCAGTGTAGCTGGTGGGGGAAGGTGGCGCGTCAGTGTCACCGTATCCTCCAAGGTCCAGTGCAATCGGGTCGGTAGCCGAGGGAGGAGAGAGAAGCATCTGGTGGCTCCACGAGTACCAGAGCTCCGGGAAGCTGTGGAGGAACAACACTGTCGGGCCTGCACCTATTTCCGCCACGTGCATATTAATGCTATTGGCCTGTATGGTTCTATATATGCTCTATCTTATCCATATCTCCAAGCTAGTTTGGTTTGTGTATTTTTTTTTTCTTCCACTCGTTAGAACTTGGAACTTACTGTAGTATGCTAACTAGTAATTTGGTTTTGGTTTGGTTTCCCCGAATTGGAGTTTGTGTTTGTAGTGAAGGAAAGGCAGGCTTGTGAATTAAATTCTCCAGGTTTCTAACTTCCTTTCCCGCTGTACACGTAGCAAATTTTGTAAAATATTTTGGCTTCTATAAAATATTTTTAAGGACAGGACGGCTGAGTTTATTGTCACTCATATAGTATCTTATATGTAATTAGTCGAAATGCTGACAGATAAATTAAGGTAAAAAGGCAAGGTTTGTTACAACCATAATAATATGCTCTTTCTGAGATATAAAATCACTTCTCTTTTTACTCTCTTTTTTTCCTTATCTAACAGTATGCATGAATCAAATTACACAGAGTCTCAATTATATTAAAGAACTAATTCAGCCCTTTTGCATATATAGCTATGGACAGATCCATAACATCAATATCAAGACATACATTACATAGCTTTACTTTTGAATATACACATGATAAACGCTCAATGTGAGATCATTGAGGTTGTTTTTGGAGCTCATGGGACCCGAATTTAGGACTTTTTGGCAGAGGTTTTTGTTAGGGGCAAGGGAGCAAGCCTTTGTGATTAGAGGAGAAGTTGAAGCAGAGGTCATTGGGCGGGCGGCGATAAGGGAAAGGCAGAAGATGAGAGATGAGAGATAAGAGGAACAAGAAGGTTGACATGGTGGGAGTCATTTTTGTGTTTTGGTGTTCTTCTTTTCTCTGTTCTTCTTCCTTGCCTGGATTGGGAAATGGGAGTCCTGTGGTTATATATTGAGGAATTGTGAGGTTTATATGACCTCGGGGAATTAAATATAGCTTTATAATTAGACTGAAAGCTTGCTGCCTTCCCTTATCAAAGTATTTTTAGATTTAAGTGTTATTTTCCAAGACTGAGGTTTAATGTTGTGGAAACTGTAGCGAAGTCATTTCCAATTATTTATACAGTTTTGTTTCATTGTAACAAATAAGATGGTCAGCGAAAACACCATTTCCATCTGTTCAAGTATTTTTCGTTTGAAAGACGAGGTTAGTTTATCTTCTCATTATTTCTGTAAAATGTAGCAGGAACATAGCATAATAGTTGAATGAAATAATCAGCTTTTCTTGATTACTCTTGTGCTGGTGGGGTATAACTAGCATGTAGTTCTTTTTCCTGATTACATATCTTACAGATTTTGCTAACTCTATATGTAGGAACCTGGAGTGACAGAAGAAGAGCTTGCTCGTGTTGATACTGGAAGAAAAATAAAGAAATTTCTCACACGTCGAAATCCAGCTCTGCTTGTTGCACCTAAAGAAGTATGATTTGGGGGTTACCCTCATAATCCAATAACACTTCCCTCTTGGTTATCAGAGGAAGATGTAAATTATCAGGCAAACAAATTCAGCCAGAAGGGATTCACAGGTGGACTGAACTACTATCGAGCTTTGGACCTGTAAGTTGGCTTTGCCTTTGTACTTCACAAAAAAAGTATATTATGATAAATATATAACTAACGTAAAACTTATCAAGCACATCAAAATAAAATGATGTGTATTATATGCCTCTTGTAAATGAGCAATATATCCTGCAGGTGTTCCTATAATGCCTCTAAATGCTATATGTTTGCTTGATGCTTGAATGAGGCTACAAATCAATGATTTATGTTGAGTGGGAAGAAATATGGAGATACATGTTTCTAGGGATGTACTTATATAACGTCTACTTTTAGTATGTATCACTTCATATGCTGGTACCAACTAAGCACATGAACATGTCAGTTTTGCATGAAACTTCATCTGAATTTACAATCGTTTCCTAGCTTGTTTTGATTTGGAGATGATGTGATTAGGTCTGAAATTTGTTGGCATTTCTGGTTCTGGCTACATATGTACAAGGCATGCAAACGTTTATTCTCTTGTCACTATTACAGAAATTGGGAGATCACAGCACCGTGGACTGGTGTGCAAGTAAAAGTACCGCTGAAGTTCATTGTAGGGGACCTGGACATAACCTATAATAGGATTCCAGGATTATTCTCAAGAGAGACGTGCCTTTTTTGCAGGAATTAGTGAACTTGATCCATGAAGAAAAACCAGAGGAAATCAACGCACATATCTATGATTTCATCAAGAAGTTCTGATTTCCGTTTAATATGTGGCCATGCCACTTTCCTACAAGTTATAATGTTTGTTGACATGTTTAGAATAAGATTGTTCAAAATAAAGTGTATTAGGGTTTGAAATAGTTGAAAGTTCCTGCATTATCTCCATCTATGCTATGGATATGGATATGGATATGGCTATGCTGTTTTTCCACTCTGGTTCTCTTTTAATACATGAAGTACTGATCAATATGTTTGTTGAAGTAGTCGTTATATTTAGTGAATGATGAGTTCATGTCATTACATCAAGGAATCCCATTTCATTTATACAAGCATAAATTTCTAGTATTTATTAGCAGCATAATTCAATGTTCTTTGAAGAGACGTTTGCAGGAACATTATCCATGATTAGAACTTTTTAATGAAGTCATAAATATGAGCATTGATTTCTTCATGCTTTTCTTGATTGATGAAATGAGCCACTCCTTCCATTACAACCACTTCCTCCAGATATTGGAAGTTATTCTTGAACTCACCGTAGTGTACATATTCCTTGACACCGGGCATATGATAGGTTATGTCTAGGTCACCCAATATGTATTTTACAGGCACTTGAATCTTGGACCCAGTCCACGCCGCTGTGAGTTCCCAATCTCTACAAACACAAATCAAATTTAAAAGTATATTAATTATGCATTGCTTTCCAAAAATGGGAGGTCTTGTATCTAGTGCACAAGCTCTTGTACTTTGAAACTCTAGTCTAGGTACAAGAGTTGTTATTGTTTTTTGTTGATAAGTTATGTAGTAGCAGTCAAATGAAATCAAATTCTTACTTACCGGTCCATAGCGCGATAATAATTAAGTCCTCCGGTGAATCCTGTCTTCTTAAACTTGGAAGCATAGTAAGTGATATCCTCCTCTGTTAGCCAGGATGGCAATGGAGGAAGATCAGTTATAGAGATAGTAAAGCCTTTGGGTATATAAGGAGCGGCTGGACTACGATTTGAAAAGAATGATTTCATCAGTGTTGTAGTATCAACTCTAGCAAACTCCTCTTCCATCCCAGGGTCCTGCAATATTAATTGTTTTTGTAGGTTAAATGTACTACTAACTGGCTTCTTCTTTTTTTTGAAGATTTATGGAACACCTGACCTGGGGGTTTCATGAATATGATAAATCCTATCAAAATGCAGGTATCAAGTAAAATACTACATGATTCCATACAAAAATGATTAGAGATGTGATAGTGAATACAGTGATACAATTACCTGAAATCTGCACCTGTAGTAATCATCACCAAAAATCTCTCGAAAGGCCTCTATGGGCTTTCTCAAAGGGTCCCTAGGCTCGTAGACGCTCAAGCTGATCAAGGCCTTGATCCGATCGGGCCTCACCAAGCTACAAAACCAAGCAACATAGGCCCCCCAATCATGGGCCACAAGGAACACCTTGTCCAGGCCCATGGCATCCAACAAGCCCACCAAATCACCCACCATGTGGAAGGCAGTGTAGCTGGTGGCGGAAGGTGGCGCATCAGTGTCACCGAAGCCACGGAGGTCCGGCGCGATGGCTCGGTAGCCGAGGGAGGAGAGAAAAAGCATCTGGTGGCGCCAAGAGTACCAGAGCTCCGGGAAGCCGTGGAGGAACAACACTGCCGGGCCTTCACCTATCTCCGCCACGTGTATATTGATGCCATTGGCCTTTATGGATCTATGCTCTATCTTTTCCATCCCTCCAAGCTAGCTAGTTTGATTCTCTTTTGTTTTCCTCATTTGTTAGAACTTAAATAAATAATGCTGCTTTGCATTCCCCGCTATACTATGTAGAGAATTGGAGTTTTGGGTTTTGTACTAAAGGAAAGGCAGCAAGGCAGGCAGGCAGGCTTGTGAATTTGATTCTATCAGCCGATTATGGAAATGAACATATATATTGTCCGACTATTTTTGACTGTTTCTTACTTTCTTTTCCTTTCCACACGTGTAAATGGACAAATAAGTCTATATGAATGTTTCGATAAAATAAAGTCTATCCGTGTTTCGAGAATATATATATATATATATATATGATGTCTATAATTTTCGTTTATATTTTTGATGCATATAATTTTCATACGTAGATGATCATGTGTTGAAACATTTCGTTCTTGCTAACAATATGCATGAATTAAATTACGTATATAGTCCCAATTATATAACAGATTTAATTCACCCCTTTTGTATATATAGATTTGGGCAGATCCATAATATCAATATCAAGACATCCATCATTACACAGCTTTACTTTTGAATATAAACATGATAAACGCTCAAAGCATTATGCAACAAATCCAAAAGAGACTGATTCTTGCGGAACAGCTCCAGCCCTTTCCCAGTCTGTCCCTTAACACCCTTTTGGCATATCTCAACTGCATTAATGGCATCCTTCAACAAAGCCTCAATCCGTTCTGGCCCTGCAGTTAAATAGCTAATCGAATTATCGATCCCAATCACAGCGCCTTCGTATTGCTTTTCACACTCTGTAAAGCTCTGCATCACCGCGTCGTCCGCTGACTCTGCAAGAGATTGGGAAATGAATTCAATATTGGTTGCGGCCGTGGTGGAAGTAACATCAAGGGCTACAAATGTGAGGTCATTTAGGTTGTTTTTCGGGCTCATGCGCTCCGAATTTAGGACTTTTTGGCAGGTGTTTTTGTTAGGGGCAAGGGAGCAAGCCTTTGTGATTAGGGGAGAAGTTGAAGTAGAGGTCATTGTCATTGGGTGGGCGGAGGCAAGGGCAAGGCAGAAGGTGAGAGATAAGAGGACCAATGAGGTTGACATGGTGGGAGTCATTTTTGTTACTTTGTGGATGTTCTTTTCTCTGTTCTTCTTCCTTGCTCGGATTGGGAAATGGGAGCCCTGTTTTTTTATATTGAGAAATTGTGAGGTTTATATTACTTGGGGGAAATGTGGTTAAATATGGATTGTTGTGGATGATGATAGTTTTGGTTGAGATCATTCTAGGTAGACTAATTGAAATGGTTGTAAAATTTAGGTATACCGTGCATGGTTAACAAGATACGCTGAACCAGTCAATAAAAAAGAAATACCTAATATAAACGATAATAATATTATTATTAGTTATTTGTCTGATAATTTCAAAATGATGTATGATTTTTTGGGATATCAATTTAATTAGGTGGTAGCTTGATGGACTTTATTAATAAAATTATGAATTTTTTTTCTTCTTGTTTTCTTAGAAGTATAGCAAATTAAAGTAAAATAATAAAGTAAAAAGTTAAAAGAATAAAAAACCAGCCGGCAGCCGGTTAAAACAATTAATTACATAAGAATACATAGCTAAGTCCACAAGTACAATATTGCTCATACTTACTTACAAGCCACCAGAATATGGAACTCCAGTTTGAGGTAACCAATCATCCCCTAATAGGAAATTAGACACCGTAAAATTAGCAGCATCAGCAGCACTAATTATATGAAATCCAGGCCATGTAACTCTGCCACTAGTGTTTGATCCAGGCCCGGAATTGCTCAACTCTGCATAGTACAATGTTTGTAAGGCGAAATCTCCAGTCCAATCGCGCCAACCAGCCGAATTTACCAAACTGTCCATATAAGATTTCATGTAAATTGTCCTGGAATACTCTTTCCAAGGCCTCCCCAAATATGTGTCGGTAATTCCATTGCTCGAAACCAAATCATGAGCAGCTCTGATATTACAATTCTGTATCGAGATGCCCGTGTTCTGGTTTGGATCTGATCTTCCTTGAGCAGTGATGGCATTGAACTGGTTGGCTAGTGGCAGCCGCGGATAAATGTTGCAATTTTGTAGCACAGCAGCGGCGTTACCAAATATGAAGTCCACCGTGCCATAAATGTCACATTCTGTGTAGAATTGCCTTTGTGAATGTATGTATAGTGTGTCTTGATAGCCTTCAAAGCTGCAGCTGTAGAATGTGGATAAATCTGCTCCGTTTCGTAGCGCAACCGCCTGGTGCTTGATTGGCCCTGCTGTGTTTCGGATTGTTATATTGACGGCCACAAATCCTTGTCCAACTACAGCTGCATTCCTAACATGAAATGTAAGTATATACTTATATGGCTAGCTTTTGTGTCATTATAATTGTTAGGTATTGGGTCGGACCCAGAGCTAGCGTCCATAAACATGTTACCAACCAACCGCCTTTGATTCGCTCTAATAATATTAATCGGCTAATTTATAATACTTTTTAGATAGTTTAATATTTATTTTAAAATTAATTCATTTTGAAATTAAAGGAATTTATATAAATTTTGAATTTAAAAGTGTATTAAATTAAATTTCAAAAAATTAATAATAATCTTAGAGTAATATTATATACACAAATTTTTTTGTAGAAAATGACAACTTAAATAATGCATGCGTAAATATTTGGTGAAGCCACCTGCCAAATATTCTCTTTAAATGAGTCCATCAAATACTTACATATCATATGGCATGTCATTTTATGGATAATTTTTATCATTACTCATAATCTTATATTTTGAATCTGATAGAGTATATTCGAAGCAAACACGAGGTAGCTTTATTAAAGCTATATTATAAGGTCCCAAAATGGGTCATGCATGCAAAATTAGCTACGGAAAGAACTTTTAATATATAATGAAAATAAGTTCATAAATTTACAATGTCTTACCAAACGTTGCAGAGTTGAATGTGGTCCATCCATTAACAACATTCCGGTTGCCGGTGATCACCGTCTTATTAATGCCGTCACCAATCATCATCAAGTACTTTTTGTTCTTGGGAATGGACACATATTCTTCATAAACCCCGGCAGCCACATATATCAAAAAATATCCATTACTAGCAATCGAATTATTCGGAGCCACAGCCAATGCATCATTTATAGTGGTGAAATTCCCCTTTCCATCTTGGCTCACAGTCACCATGTCTCTTACCGGTACGTCATCACCACCATTAATATCGGTTGTTTGAAGAAGCTTTCTCTGGCCTAACTTCTCGAAAATAGCTTTGTTTTTGTTAGACATTTTCAAGGGTAACCTACCATTTTTAAACCCTAATTGCTTCTTAGAAGGATGAGATGGCCCCTTATTCTTATTATGAATAACCCACCCTTTTCTAAATAGAGCTAAAGAAACACTATAAAGCCTAGTGTCATTAGCAAGAGGAATGGAAATACCATTTTTAAGACTCCAAGAAGAAGCTGTTTCTTGAAGGCCATCCAAACAAGTTTGTGTGTTGGTTAAAATGGCACTAAGTAGGGTTTGAACATCTTCGGCTCGCATTGTAGAAAGGAATTGAGTTTTATTAACAATTTGGAAAGAACTTGATAGAAAATCCATGTTAAGACCGGCAAGCAAATGGCAATCTTCGAGAGCACGAATTGCACCGGTCGTCAAAGTGGAGGAGCGGCGGAGATATTTTTCAATCAACAAGAAGAATTTCCGAGCAGCGGATAATGATTTACCGACGGAAAATCGACCATAATCATAGACATTGGCGGTTTTACTGTTGTTTGGATTAAGAGAAGATCTACATAATGAAGGATAAGGTGTGGAATTGCAAATGGAATTGTAAGGAGAAACATCAGCTGAGAAGGAGAGAGAAAACAAAAATGAAAGTAGAATTAAGATAATGAGAGTCATAGTAAAGGAAGAAGAAAAATAGAGCTTAGAAGCCATGGTATAATTTTGATAATGGTATATATATATATATATGTATTAATTGAAGGTATAGTTATGGCTAGCTAGCTAGTTAAGTTCATATATATATATGGAGTACGTAGAGGGAAAGATTAGGTAAGGTTTTATGTTTTCTTGGAAACGAAGTCAACTTGCATGGTTGTAGAAAGCCAAATCGTGTATATGGCAAATAATTATGATCATTATTTGGCATGAAAAAATTAATGAGACAAGTTGTTGTCATGTGTATTTTAAGAATCTAACGACCATAAAGGTAGTCTAATTATTCGTGTCTAAATATTTGTTGCTTGTCGTTATTGCTATAATTATAGCATTTAATTTTATTTATATAAAATGAACAATTTTTTAAGCGATTGGCCAATACTTCCAAAGAAACATCATCGGGACAGATTTCTGTCACTAAAAGCTGTCCTGGCTTGATCACAGCTGGGTGATTTTTTTCGACCAACCGGTATATAGCTGATTTGAGTCAGCACAATTCGGTTGACGTGTCGATAACATGGCACTGCTGATGTGGCAATAGTGACGGATTTCTGTCGCAATTGGCATACTTGCAAGTGCATGTAACAAGGGAAAAAGTGGAAATTAAAATATATAAGAGCACTGTACTAGGCCCTGCTAAGGTTCAGCAAATAGATTAATTAGAACACTAAAAGAAACTTAAAAGACATATTTTTCGCATATGAAAGAATAGTATGCAAAAGCTAACCAAATAATTATGAAGGAGAAAACAGTATAAAGAAGATTGAGAAGATAATATATAGGATGGAGGAAACATGAAAAGCATATATATATTAATAGGGCAAGATTAGCTCTAGGAAAGGGGGAAGAAAAGGGTAAATATATATTAAAGATTTTCATTTCATTTATATACAGTACATTAAAAGAATGACATCGATCTCTGCCTAACAATCATAGAACAAACCATATATATACCTAGTTGCACAGTTACCAGCAAATTACATAGTTATAGCAGAAAAATCTTTACAAATTCATTGACGTACGACCCAATTATAGAATTTGTGTATGTACATATGTCTTAAATCTTGCAAGTACCATACCTAAACTAGTGGAAGTGAAAACCCTGTACCTAAACGCCCAATCAATAATAATAATGATAAACAAAAGCCGGTCGAGGCAAGTTCTTTTCCTTCGAAAATATTCGAGTTCTTGTTTTTTTTTTTTTTTTTTTGGCAGTGAATATAGTTAATTTCAACATAATGTTTTTGTCCAACATTTGATAAGGAAATACCCTGAACATGACATATATTTTGTTACGTGATTAAGACATAAAAAGACACCTAAAGAACCTAGCTTTTGAAATAAGACAAGGGCTGAGGACAGTACATAAGACATTAAAAAGTAAGTATAAACATAAAAATATAAATATAAAAAAAGAAGAAAAACTTTGCTCCATAACAAGAATTAAAGACCAAAACTTGCAGAAAGTGACTGGTAAAAGCCTTTACGTAAATTGTTACTTAACTTTCAATGTAGACATTATCCTGTTTGCAAAATTCCCAAAATTTAGGACTCATATAGTAAATTTGGATATAGCAGTACCAAAAGTTATTATATGTTCTTCCATTTTATTATCCTTATATTGGGTAATCCAATTGGTGAATATTGGTAATGATCACCTTAAATTGAAGTTCTGTGCTAAATAAATAATATATTCACAATTCAGATATGGCAATCAGATATTTTCTAGTTTTGGTGGAGCAACAAATATCATATTCTTTATATACCAAACAAAAAAAATATATCATACTCTTTGTTTTAAAATGTAAAGTAAAACAAAATTTTCAGTGGTTGGCATGATGAAATTAGCATGCATGATACTTTTTTTAATTAATTTAAATCCTTGAGCAGACTTTTTTCAAATTTATAATTTGCCAAAACTTTTTTTATTTTCAATGGCTCTTGAAGAAAATGATCCTATTCACATGCAGTATCTTGTACTTGTTTTATGACTTCTTTCAATTTTGTTAGGGGATATCACAAGTTTAAGGGAGCATAACTGTAATTCCCGCAAATTAACAAACACAATTTGTATGTCGTATTTCTGTTTTTAAGATTCTTTTCAAATTAACTCTAATATTAGTTGGAATCTTGGACATATTTTTAGCCGGAAATTAATGATGAGAACGTAACATGCAGTCAACTTGTCTAATAGTGATTAAATTTATATATGTCTGCCATGCAAGTTAATTATAGTGTTCAGATTAATTGATCATAAAAATCTGATATAAACAAACAAATAGCTAGGTTTTAAAAGAATAAAAAATACGATTAGTTTCATTAATGATATTCTTAATTTATGAGATCTTTTTGTTTAGGAGGTTTACGTGCTAGGTAGGTAGTAATATAAATGAATATTTAAGGCTGCGAACCATGCACATTAATATATATATATATATATATATATATATATATATATATATATATATATATATATCGCTGATGTTGATATGAGTTCAATTATGAGTTATTTTTTATATAGACAATATTGGATAATATCGTTTGGTTAGGCCTAAATTTGTTCATACTTTTTTGAATAAAAATTGATGGCGATGTAAACATTCTCGACCTAGCTAGCTAGCTATATGATCAACTTCTAAATTCATAAACCTTCACATTATATTTTTAGCTGCCTAGATTAATTAATTGTACGCGTTGACCATATAAGTCCGTCAAATCTGGTATGGATACATACACCTGCAGTGTACTATTTTGTACCCAACAAAAAAGTATAAAACTATTATGAGCTACCAACTTGCTTCTTTTTTTTTTTTAAATAATTGACTAATTACTCCTTCTATCCTAAAGATACATTTATATTTCAGAGTATAATTAAAATGACATGATTTTTTTAACATCTCATTACTTGTATTATAATTATATTGAATATATACTATCATGCCACCATTATTAATTATATATTAATTTTTAGAAAATGTTAAGAATATATCTTTTTCTTTTTGTTGTTTTTTCGTTTTAAAAAATATATGAAGCTTCCTAGCTAATTAATACATATATTTATTTGGTCCAATTATTATAATATCATTGAGAGAATACATATTAAGCAAGTGGGGTGGATGCTATTTGCTTAACAAAAGTCAATGTTCCAGTCAATTTTTTAGCAACACAATGTTTGAATTCAAAGGCTTGTGTATACACAATCTTAGAATTACATTTACAATAAATAAATAAAAATTCAACCCCGACCAGTTCTTTATTAGCAATGCTTGGATTTACATGTTTAGTACTTAATTTAATTGGTAAAACAATGAATTGCTAAATAAAAATTGTACGTACTGCAGGAACACAAATTTAAATACATAATTTACGTAAACTTATAAGTTACTAGAATATGGTGTTCCGGTCTGAGGTAACCAATCATCCCCTAATATGAAATTAGACGCAGTAAAATTAGCTGCATCCGTCGCATTAATTATGTGAAATCCAGGCCATGTAACTCTTCTACTAGTATCCGATCCAGGCCCCGTGTTACTAAATTCAGCGTAATAAGATGTATTTAGCGCGAAATCCCCTGACCATTCGCGCCAACCAGCAGGATTGATCAAACTGTCTATAAAAGATTGCATGTAAACTGTCCTAGAATACTCTTTCCAAGGCCTCCCCAAATATGTCTGCGTAGTTCCGTCGCTGGAAGCCAAATCATCAGCAGCTCTAATGTTACAATTTTGTATCGAAATGCCCGTGTTCTGGTTTTGATCTGTTCTGCCTTGAGCAGTGATGGCATTGAACTGTTTGGCTAGGGGCAGACGCGGATAGATGTTGCAATTTTGTAACACGGCAGCCGCGTTACCAAATATGAAGTCCACCGTGCCATAAATGTCACACTCTCTGTAGAATTGTCTTAGGGAATGCACATATAATGTGTCTTGGTACCCTTCGAAGCTGCAGCTGTAAAATGTGGACAAGTCTGCTCCGTTCCGTAGCGCAACTGCCTGGTGTTTGATTGCCCCTGCCGTGTTTCTGATGGTTAAGTTCACCGCCACAAATCCTTGTCCAACTACAGCTGCATTGTTGACATGTACGTAACATAATTAGAAAATGACATTGTATGCATGGAAAAAGTTAGGGGGACAATTGGGGTCAAGAATGTCCATATCTTTGACCCATCAGCCCCATCCTAAACCAGATCCGTGACCCTAGTGGTAGGATCAGGGCCAATTTAATTGGAATTGAACCACGAGTTTTTATTTTATTTTAGTTTTTTTAAGATCATGAACAAGCAAGAAGTCTATTTTTTTTAAGCAAATTTAAGTTGGTTCGGTTCCGAACCGATTTAAGAAGGGGCCGGGGCTGTTCTAAATAAGTTGGCAAAGTTACTTGATGTTTTCTATAAGTTATTTTTTCATCAATTTGGCAAGTTGAAAAAATAAAACTTGGATGTGAAAATGACAGAAGTACGATAATATGCCTAATTTATACGCTTGAAATACAACTTTTTATTTTCCATTTTTTGTAATTAAGGACATTAATTTTGATCATGTTCGAGGAGTCATCAGCACAAAGTTGTAATCAACCAAGCTTACAAACTACCTAACTCACTTATTGAGCTGATTTTATTGACCTGACTGACTTAAAAAAAAGAGAAGAAATTATGTAATAAATTGTGGTTTTTACCTAAACAAAGTATTAATATTGATGTATCCTACAATACCTATCAAATATTTGATCTTGATACATAAATTACATAATTTTTATCCAATTACCTAACATTATAATGACTTTTACTAGTAACTGTGCCAAATTTAGGCAAACCCTAGACAGCTAGCTAGCTTACCATAAGGTTGCCAGTGATTGGGTGTCCAAAAACCTGAAAGTATATATATATATATATATATATATATATATATATATATATAAAACCCTAAACTACCGGGCTAGCTACTAAAGGAACTGATGAAAACTAACTTAATATTAAAATGAAGGTGCAAATTAAAAAAGAATATCTATATGTCTTACCAAATGTTGAAGAATTGAATGTGCTCGAGCCATCTTCGACACTACGACTGCCGGTGATCACCGTCTGATTAATTCCGTCTCCGACCATCATCAAATACTTCTTGTTCTTGGCGATGGACACATATTCTTCATACAGCCCAGCAGTGACATATATCATAAAGTAGCCATCACTAGCAACACTATTATTTGGAGCTGCCGCCACGGCATCACTGATGCTGGTGAAGTTCCCGGTTCCATCTTGACTGACCGTCACGATTTTACTCACCACAACCTGATCATCAGTACCATTACCAATTGTTTGAAGAAGCTTCCTGTGGCCTAGCGTCTCGAAAATGGCTTTATTTTTATTAGACATTTTCAAGGGCAAAAGTCCATTTTTGAACCCCAGATGCTTCTTAGAAGGATTAGATGGCCCCTTGTTCATCTTATGAACCCACCCTTTGTCGAATAGAGATAAAGAAACCCTAAAAAGCCTAGTGTCATTAGCAAGAGGGGTGGCAATATCATTTTTAAAAGGCCAAGATGAAGCGGTTTCTTGAAGTCCATCTAAACAAGTTTGTGTATTGGTTACAATGGCACTAAGTAGGGTTTGAACATCATCGGCTCGCGATGTCGAAAGGGTTTGAGTTTTACTAACAATTTGGAAAGAACTTGATAGAAAATCCATGTTAAGATCGGCAAGTAAATGGCAATCTTCGAGAGCTCGAATTGCACCTGTTGTTAAAGTGGAGGTGCTACGGAGATATTTTTCAATCAAGAATAAAAAATTTTGAGCAGCGGATAAGGAATTGCGGACGGAAAATCGACCGTAATCATAGACATTGGCAGTGGTATTGGTTTTTGGAAGTGAAGATCTACATAAGGAAGGATAAGGGGTGGAATTGCAAATGGGATTGGAAGGAGTAACATCAGCCAAGGAATACGAACACAAAAAAGAAAGAATAAAGATAGTGAGAGTTGTAGTACTAAAAGAAGAAGAAAAATAGAGTTTAGAAGCCATGAATTTTGAGCAAAAAAAAATATATGATAGAATTAATAAGAAAAGTAGAACAAATAAATGCTTAATTAATTTTGTGTAGTAAAATGGTTAGCTGAGTTGATATAAATAGAACTATGGAAGTGGAAGTATATATAGGGAAAAGATTAATTAGGTAATGTTTGATTGTCATGCATGTGAACCCTAGTAGGTAAATAATATCCTTGAAATTGAAGTCAACTTGCATGGCTCTCTAGAAAGCATGCAAAAACGCGTCGATTTTAACATTTGGCTTAATTAATTTTATAATTTGGGCATGAAAGAATGGGTCAAGTTATATGTGCTACTTGTCTTTTCTAATTTGCTACAGACTATTTATGTCAACAAATAAACATATTAAAAATTCTATGTAGGTATGAAAATTAGACATTAGTATATTTAATTATTATTATTCTAATGATGAGTAAAAATAAATATAGATGAAATTGAAATATATTCCGTCAATTTTTATATCTAATTTACATGTCCACCTAAAAAAGCTTTAAACATGTATATAATTATCTGAATATTGAATATATATATATATATATATATATATATATATATATATATCACATATATGTAGCAGTTATCGATTCATTTACGTTATTAGTTTGATTAAAGCATGATCAATATCCCCTTTAGCATCATATTGCTTTATGGATCCGAATTAATGGTAACATATATAGTTTTCATGGTTTGCCGCCAAAATTTGTTGACATTTACAAATTTGACTCTTTTACGTAAATAAATAAGCAAACTCTTCCTTCATTTTTTCTAATTAACTGATCTATACTCAAGCTTATAAAAGTATTAACTCTTAATTTTTTTATGGGATATTAAAAATAAAGCCTAGATCAAAATTACATACTAAAATTATTGCAAAATCATTTTTGAGACTTCATTTCTTAAAATTATTTTATAATTAATGGCTTTATTGTCAATGTGTATCAAATTTATTTGATTTTGATGTGAATCACATTAAATATTATTTTCATTCCAAAATTAGAAATATATTTTGACTTTTTATAGTCAATTTGCTAAATCTTAAAACTCAAAAGTGATATTATTTAATTCAAGTTTTGAAAACAACAAATTAAGATGATGATTAGTAGTACTTTATAGTTGGTTTATAATTGTTATATCTGTTTATACTAAAACTACATAAATAATTTCATATCAATTTTGAATTTTAAAATTTAACTAATTGACTCTAAAAAAGTCAAAATGTATCTTTAATTTTGAAACGGATGGAGTAGTAAATTAGCTAGAGAATTTTATATATATACTTTATTTTGATTAGATTTTGACTTCTCATTTTTCATGTTCAATTATGAGTTCCTAATCTTGGACTTATGTGCCATACTGATAGACCTTAATTCAATTAGTTATATATATATATATATATATATATATATATGGATGCATGATTTGATTTTGACTGGATTTTTTACCTTCTCTACTGATGACCATGGAGGTCTTATGCTTTGGTCAGCACGCTCAAATAATAGTATATAAACTACTAGCAGTATTATTTGTGCCTCCGACACTACGTACGAAGGGAAGGAGAGTTTGCCGGCGCTAGAGAATGAAGGAGGCAGAGGGCGAGCTCGGGAGGAGGAAGAACGAAGGAGAATCTGAGAGTGAGAGAGAGTAATTTTTTATCCTTTGAAGTTAAAGAGGATATAATGGACGTTGAGATTTATTCCAAATTTTGGATGGTTCTGATCATTTGTTAGAGTGAGCGGAAAATTCAAAATCAGTTGTGTTTTGTTAATTAAATTGTTAATTTCACCATTTCATTTCTCTAATCCACAAATTGAATATTACTAAAGTGAGACAAGACCAAAATATACATTCATTCTTATATATGTATGTTCAAACAATAAATTAAATAAATAAATAAAATCTATCTACAATTATAGCTAGTTTTAATGATTAAGAGCCCGTCCGAACTTATTTGAAATGAATGTATTTTCAAACATTCCTCTTTTCTGTTCAAATAGCAGATATATACATTGACTTTTTAAGTTAATTTGTAAAATAAAAAATATAGTATATATATATATATATATATATATATATGTTAAAATTCAGAATTCTTAAGAGAGATGCAAAACTTTTTAGATGATAATTGACTAATTTTAAAATTTAAAGACTAAAATTTATTATAATATAATATAATAATTACACATAAATAGTACTCCATTATGCAATATTGCAAACCTTGTGTCGGCGGGAGAAAAAACAAGGGGCAAAAGTGAACTTAAAAATTAGGGACTATCATCTCATCTCATCTCATCTTCTCATTCATCCAGAGAGACGTACATAATTAAAACTAACCTGTCTTTTTGGACATATATAACGAACTAACATGTTGAAAACTTAATTAAAATATGCATGTGCTGCAAAATGTATGAAGCTTCCTCCATATACATACTACTGGTACTAGTAATATTTTCCATGCTACATCAATTTAATGTGACTAATATTATGTATGTGGGATAATTATTAGTATATACTCCTTCATTTCAAAGTAAAATATCGTTATTGATTTTTTAGATATTTTTAAATTTATAATTAGTATAAATTCATTTAATTAATTACTTTTAGACAATGATTTGTACTGTAAAATATCTTGAAAATATTACTAATAATAAAATTTATATTTTATAATTTTTAATGAATCGTATCAAACGGAAAGTATAAAAACATTATTAATTAACTTTTAAAAGTTGAAAGGATAAAATTTTCAAAATGGGTGAAGTATTTGCTTAACAAAAGTCAAAGTCCAAGTAGTTTTTAATTCTTAGAATTCAAAGGCTTATGTATACACAACGTGAGGTGGACACACCAATGAAGCTACTAGATTTGGAGTGAGTAGAGATCTCAAGTCAGACTCCTTCAATTTACAGCTTGTCCATGTTTGCAAATCACCGACTTTAATTTTATTGGGGGCAATGTAACCATTTTTAATCTTTTTAAGTTTATGCAATTTCCTTAATTTACATATTAAATCAAATGATAGTCTCGTTTTAGTTTACGAATAAACTAGAGTTTATATATATATATATATATATATATATATATATATATATATATATATATATATATAGATACACCAGTATTAAGACTATATATATAAGATACTTCGGATGTTTTTCTCAATATAACTTTTATCGAACTTTAAAATTTACTTATATTTGAATTATTTATATTTCGAATCGAGTTCGAATCGTACGAATCGAACGCGAACTGTTTGTTCATTTTACAGTCATAGTTTGGATAGAAAAACAAGCCGGACTGTGGTTTTCAAAAGGCCCAAACCACAAATGCTGAGGTTGGAATTGGACTATGTAGATCCAATGGGCCAATTTTTGAAACCTTGTTTAGTAATTGGAAAATCGTCTAAATTAATTTAAGCCATTTTTACGTAAAGTATACAACAAATAAGTAAGTAATTACAAAAAAATGTCAACTAAATAATTACAAAAAGAAGGTAATTATTATAAAAATAGTACAATTCACATTAATAAGGAAACCTAAAATCAAGGACAAATAACTGCTATAATTCAAATTCAAATATTTGGATCTAACAACAAAAATAAATTCAAATTCAAAATAATAATTCAAATTTAAATACTCAAATTCAAATCTTCATCTCCTCACATACACTTGAAATAATAGTCCAACTTACCTTTAATCTAGCTTCTGCTTCTTTCTTCTGCTAATCATTGCAATTTCATTGTCCAAAACGCCTAATGATGAAATAAGAAGAAGATTAGTCCTACAAAAAATTTAAAAATAAATAAATATAATTATTAATGTTCGATTTTTTTTATAAATACTTTGTTACTTTCATAAATAATAAAATGGTTACCTTTGAATGAATGATTGGTTACCAAATGCATCACATTCAAACGAAATTGATAACTTGATAAAATTGAATTGGTTACTGGTAGTGCGAAGGTTTGATTACTAAATTGCACTATTAAAAAAAACTAAAGGTGTGGATGTGAATTAGTTACTTTGGTATGAAGGTTTTGTTACCTTGATACGAAAGTTTGCTTACTTTGATCTGAAGGTTTGGTAACCAAATCGTGTCTTAAGAAAAAATTTAAAGTGTAGAGGTTGATTGGTTACTTTCATATAACAGTTTAGTTATCTAGATATGAAGGTTTGGTTACCATCATCCAAATTATTTGAATCCTCACTGGCAGTATTATTCTCCGAAGCATGTCTCTGCGAATTTCTCTTGAATCTCTTGATAACATTCTGTAATTTCTTTTTCTCTCAGAAGTAGCTCTGCCTACAGGACTTAAATTCTAGCAAACCAATGAAACCCAAATTAATAAAGAAGAAAATGGTTCAAGCCTCGTGCATCTTCATTTGTGTTTCTTTACTGACCAAACACTCTCGAATCATAGAGCATAACCTCACTACACAACAACCCCGAGGCACCTTTCCATATTAGTCATCCACTTTAATCATATGGTTAACATCTTTGTTAGTCTCTCTCTCTCTCTCATAATAATAGAACCAAGATACCGTAATGTTCTTTTTTTTGGGCACCTCAGCCCATCCATAACAAGTTTCTCGCTTCCCTCTTATTTTGGCTAAATACACATGAATGGCAAATTGAATATATCTGAGATGAAAACAAGGTTATCGGGAGGCCATTTTAAAATGAAGAAGAAGAGGACTCGTGATCATGAGCATCGAAGCGAAAATCGAATAGGAGATTTATTGTAGGTGGCGATGGGGATGTAATGGAGATTTTATGCGTTGCGGTTGTTATACATAGATGAGGAGAGAGAAAAAACCTAAATTAAAGAATCCTAATTGAATATTAATTCCTAAATTAAGGAATCCTACTTGTACTAGTATTGTAAATAAATTTGAAAGTGTATTAGTTGTGTAAAAAAGTTTTATGAGGCACTTTTGTTGTATTTATTTTTAAAAATGTAATAGAATATGTAAATCACCCTTAATTTAATCTAATATTGATACTTATATAAAAACTATGTCATGTATAATTTCTTCTAAATAAACATATTTGCATAATTAAAAATCAGACGCAAGCAAAAATACAATCGAGTCTATTAGAAAAAAAACAAACTCCTTAGCCCAAAACAGGGCTGGAAACTATATTTCTTCACAAAAGGAAATTATATATATTTATTGGAAAAACTTATATTTGGTCCATTTAAGTTTATTTGATTAATGTTCCTTACAGATATGTCCAGTCATCTTTGGTTACCAGTAGATGGTGGTGATAGTGGCACTCCATAGCATAAACTACTTCGTTTTAAAATATAGAATTAATTTATTCAAAATATAAAAATAAAGGAAATAGATTATCTTTTTTGGAAGATGAGGCATTCACTTGCGTGTATATATATATATATATATATATATATATATATACTTCTACAAGTTATTTTGATTATATACATTTTTGTAAACTAAATATTAGTTTTTTTCTTATATTTTGGGACGAAAAGATTGTTATGTTATGGAGGGTTAAAGACAATAGGTTTTGAAAAATAATATACATGTCGATAAATATTTGACAAAGTTAGATTGTGATTAACGTGAAAGTGTATGTGATAAAATAGAATAAACTAAAATGAGAACATTCTTAATTCTTGCTTATTCCATATATCACAGTCATAACGCGGCTGAAAATTCACTTAACGTATTGTAGGAATCATAAGTTTTATTAGAAATGTTACAACGCTTAACAAATAGAATGAATAAAATAATTAAAATTAAACAAAAATAAAATTAAAACACAATGTCTGGAGCCATTAAATTGATTAATGCTACGTTTGAATTGGATGAATAAAATTAGTGAAAGAAATAGAATAGATAAGGGAATCGAATGATGATCAGTGGAATGATTTATTCCAATATTTCTAGTCAGAATGAGTTACTTCATACCCTCCTAGCTCCAATGAATAAAATTCACGCCAAGTATGATAATATTTTATTACATTCTAATAGAACAACCAAGCACAATTTTTTTCATTTTATTACATTCTCACCTTAATTCATGCAAACCAAACCTTACATAAAGAGTCAAACGAATAGCATACTATATACTCTCACTCAAATTAATCTTTATAGGAACAAAAAATTTATTTATTGTATCTAAAAATAGGTGTTAATATTACCGTTAAATAATCCAAGATGGACATACATGCTTGTATTTATTTTGGACCTAACAAAAAAGTCAATTTATTCACACTAAAATACAGTTGTAACAATATTTTTTGTAAGAATATTGTACCACTTGTTCTTTATAAATTACTAATATTCATTAGGAGGTTACCGTTGTTGCCTCAGGTAACAAAAAATATAAAATTTAGTCACCACCCTGGGAAGAAGAACCTGATACCATGGATCCTAGTCCCCTTATTTATGGATTTGTTCCTAAGTTTATGAACTCATTGACCGCTAGCTGTGCATTGAAAATTTGAAATTATAACATAACTTAATCATGAGCAGATCAATTGAACTGATTAATTTATAGATTTCTAACGTTCATATTCTTCAAAATAAAATTACTGGATATTAGTAAATGCAACATCAATATAATGGGATTTAGTAGTGAATTGGACATGATAATCGGAAATGAATTTTTTTAAATAAATTTTATTAACAAGTGTTTCATCAAGTACCACGAGCTCTAATAAAACTGTTAGAGCCACTAGCTTTATAGTCTATAGAAAATGGGGAGGAATTCACCAATTAATTAATTGCATAATATTGTAATTTGGCTAACAATTAATTCGACTGCCACCAACTCCTAACACCCTCTTTCAAATTATAAAGATATTTTTACAACACTTTTTGATATTTGTACAACAAAAATATCGTTATAGATGTATAACGATGATGAAAACGGTTGACATTATAGGATCTATAATCACGATTTTATTATGAAAATAATATTTTTTTTGTTATAGATTTATAGGTTTCACGATACAAATATATTTAGGGGCTCTCTCGTCTCTAGTTGGATGTTATATGTGCCAGCTGTCAACTTAGCATGTTAGGTTTCGCATGTCAAAGAGAATAGAAAGTTTGTCTGCAAATACTCTTCTTCCATCTGATCTTCCCGGTCGGTTCATCTTTGACTTTGTGATGATTGTTTTAAAAAACCATTCAAAATGTTCCAACATTATACTACTACACTACCAAATTTGAATTATTGAAACAATATGATGATGGCAATTGGCAGGCATGCAATATCGGTTTCACTATCTTACTGCATGCATGCTAAATAAACATTAATATATGCCACTTGAAACCAATAAAAAATTTACTTATAACAGAACCAACGGAGTAACTTCTTTCATTCTTAACGCAAGTAAATTTATAATCTCATTATAACTATCCGCATGCAAAATATATATATATCATGCACACCAGTCAAGAAATGCTTAAATTAGATGTGATTGCATGTGACACGAGTTAACTGCTGGGTTCAACTCCATGCAATTATCAATTCAAATAGCTTATAAAGCCATTTTTAATTCATTGACATTAGGTAATTCCCTCATCTTCAAACCCACAAATTTATGGAGCTACTGGTACAATTAACAGTAGGCCCCCAATCTCCATAAACTCCTTTCCAATGCTTTTTTCTGTGATAAATCATAAATCATAGATTCAACTAACTCTTTAAAAATAATCAAATTTTGAACTTCTTTCGTATTTACTCGACAAAAAATTTGATTCGAGATCGTATTCTAGTTGATAATTAAACGAATCTCAATCAAATCTTATTTCAGACGTAATAAAATTTATTTTTATGAATCAAATCTAAAGAATACTTGATTTACTTACGCCCCACATCCAACAACCCGTTTAACCAACCCATCCCTCCATTTTAGTACTACTATTAAATACCTAGCTACCTCTAATATATATATATATATATATATATATATATATATATATATATATATATATAATAAAATACAAATAATTTTAAATTTTCCATTTCACTCGATAAATCATCTGGCTGTTCAAAGTTTTAGATAAATCACACTGCTTAAATACAGGTCTTGTAGTCACGGGACCCATTTAAGTATATATATATATATATATATATATATATATATATATATATATATATATATATATATATATCCCCATTAATTTCAATCCATCTATCCACCCTATATCATCTTTTTCAAATTTCCCTTTCTGTGCATACACATTCAACACAAAAATGATATTCTCTCCTCCCATTTACATTCTTTTTTCTACTAACACTAGCAAAAAACCCTCCTAATACCTCTTGTTAACGCCAAGATCTTTCTCCACGTCCCAAACACCAAGATGCGTCCGATATCCTGCACAGTTCAACAAGTCAACACCAAAAGCTTGACTACCGACGTGGTCGGGGATAAGACCGGCGTGAGAGTCAGTATCGGCGATCACAAAGTCAACAATGGAGAGAAAAATAATGTCTAGTGTCTGAGAGAGAATAATCATCTGATTGTGTGTGTAACTTACCTTCTTATGTGATCTTAGCCCCATACATACTCCAGGTCCGGTTCTCGTACCACTCATCATTTCCCGACACCTTTTCCCCACTTCCTCATTTCAAATTTTAAAGTATGCGACTTTACTTCCACACCTGCTACCACCGTTGCCACACACGTCGTCCATCCGAGTCCCATCCTCATTAATGCCATGCAGAAAGGTGACAGACACAGTAGTCAATTATCACTTGGTATAATGATTACCGGTCAAAGTGGGATTAAGTGACAATTTGTATAATGGGCCAATTCAATGACTAAGCCCGAATAACGAAAATGACCCAAACGACCGGATCCAACCGAAAGGACCCAACAAAATAATCAAGTAATTGGGCCCAAATCATTCGGATCAATCAGGACAAGAGTAACATGATCCAAGGGAGGAGCCCATTAAGTCTGGCCCAATAAGAAAAAGGATTATGGACCAATATTGCCCCCTAGTCTTATATTAAACGGGATGTTTAATGAAAGACTATAAACAGTATAGACCCATGATATAACGAATTATGATAAGTCACAAGAAGTCCAAAGTGAAACTCACCAAAGCCCAACAAAATCGGTCCAAATTGATATCAAAAATAGAAATGGGAAGCCCAATAGACGCAAGCCCACTCAGGTGAAGATATTTAGACCCAAAAACGGACGAAACCTCTTCCCATTCATCATCATTGTAGTGAATTAAATGTGCCGCCCTCGATTCAGGTGTAATCTATCGATAAAAGGTAAACTTTACCAATTCGAGCGGTTTTACTCGCTAATTTGAAATTTGAACCTTTGAGCTTTCTTCTCCTCTGCAAAACTTCTTTCTCGCTTCACGAAATCTCAACAATGGTGATCGTGAACTCTAGACAAAACTCTCCCTTCTTCGTGCGACTCTTGTTAGTACTGCTCTCTCCCAACCCGAACCCTAACCAAGAGGGTTCGAGTTCCAACCCCAATCAACAACCATGGGGAAATCCTTCTCCGATCCCCTCGCCTCGACCTCGACTTCTTCAGGGCGGGAACAGCTTCCTTATGCCAACATCCTTCCTCCGTCACGGAATCAAATATGTATCCTCGGGACTCATTATCAAATTCACGACATATACGCCTATAAGGGCCCTCGCTCTCGAAGAAGCGTATGTACCAAATGACCGGACGGTTGGGTCGCTATTCCATCCACCTTCTTGGAAAAGGGGTTCGCCACCCTCTCCATGCTTTTGTCGTTACCTCCTAGGGTTCATAGGAGTGGGCTTCGCTTCGATTAGTGCCCAATTCCTACATTCACATCCCGGCATTCATTGCCATTCATCACATGAATTAGGGATTGCTCCCACAGTTGTCATCTTCTTTCACCCCTTCTTCTCTGCCAGGGTCTCAAAACGAGGCTTCAAAATGTTGAGCAAGCGGTCTCCCAGGCCCAACACCGTTCGAGAGGAGACCCACGATGGATACCCTTCCAAAGAACGAGGGTTGGCACGAGAAGTGGTTTTTGTCACGGGACGAGATCTTTTCTCTTCCAGATTGAACTACCTCTCGATCGGGTCTCTGCGACTTTGGAGACATCTCCAAGAAGCGTGTGAGGAGATGGCGGACTTTTTGAAGAAGATTCCTCCAAAAGAATGGAGTTTTACACTTCGACCAAACAAGCTTTGGCTATATGACCACAAGTGTAAGTTTCGAACAACTTTGTAACATAATTTTGAGATATATAAATAATACGGGTTCGATACATGATTTTTTTGCGGTTGTCTCCGATCAAACCGACTTCTTTGGAAGTGAGAGACACGGAAGATTTTTGGCGAGGGAAGAATACGGATCGAAGTGAAGAAACACGGTGAAGAATCTTCCCGGTTGATCCCCTACCATCGATCCACCAACTACTTCCTTCAAAATGATGAACCTCGGGGCCAATCGATTTAACCCAACATACCCAAGAAAACCTCGGACCTCAGAAGAAAAGATCCGCCAAAAGATCCAAATCCACCCAACGAAACAAACCCGAAAGTGATCCTAAACACTTCCGAAGCAACCCCACAACAATACCCTCTCAACCGACCCCGATCCTACATCTTACGAACTCACTCTACCGGGTGAGGAGGAGCACCTTTCGACATTCCTTTGCACGATCGGGCTAAGGTCCTTTATGTAAAAGAAAATAAGGACTAAGATAACCCCTCGATTTGTTAGAAGAGCTCCGAGTTCCCACATCTTGGTACCGTCATTCCTCCGATTCGCCCACGAAATTCAAGTGCTGACGATGAACCGACCGGATCTGTCCCACTCCATCCCGAAAAAAGAAAACATCTATCGAATGACCACCCCAGACATCTTCTCGCACCTTCGCTTACTCCGAACCCACTCTCATCTTGGTCTCCTCTCTTGAAACCATTCATGTGGACTCCTCGCTAGTTCGCAATCAACCCCCACCTTCTCCTGCAAGAGAAACAACTACCGAATTCCAGCAGAACGCCATGGCCTCTCCAACGATGTGGCCCCGATTCAATGCCCATTTTCCCTTTCAATTGTTCAATACCTTCGTTCATGAAACCGATGATCATCGGTTCGGAAATAGTTCGAATGGGGATTTACTCAGCGAAGGCATGAGCTACTTAGCGAAGGTAAACGATTCTCCCCTTTATTTCCGATTTTATCTTCATACTTATACAACTGAAAACTGATTAAATAATATTGGAAGATAGGCAATGCAAATCTTGTGTTCGGGCGTCTGCGTCAAGAGGTCCCTCGTAGAATCGAGGAAGAGGCTCGAGGAAGGAGAATGCCCTTCAAGTCTCGCCTTGGCTAAGGAAAAGACTCAACGTGAATGCATTCTTCATATTAATGAAGGGCTTCAAAAGAGTTAGCTCAAGCCAAGGAGATGTGAAGGCCTCTCGAATGAAGAGCTAAAGTCAATCAAAGTGCAAAGACGAGGAGATCGTCAAAATGAACATTGACTTGGTTCGGAGGAGCGAGATAAGGATGGAGAAGATCGAGGAATTAAAGGCTGATGCTAAAATCCTGACCAAGACCATCCACAAACTAGAGGGGGCAGAGACTCACATCTAAATAGGCGACGAAGCTCGAAGAAGAAATCAAGAACTTCGAGGCTCTTGGGACCTTGGGCCTCCTACTAACAAATGACCTTCAAAACAAATATGTGAAGAATACCGGAACTCGAGATGAAATCAATGGGAGATAATGAAGATATATTACGAGAGTTCTGAGCTCTGCGGGAGTCGTGGTGAGAGAAGGCGATTATGACCCAACTTGGATCCATCCTTTCTCGATTCTTCGGATGATGCGAAGATGGCGCTGAAGGTTTATGTTCTTGTTTTTGTTATTTTTCTTTCTTTAATTTATAGGACTTGTAAAAATTATCTAAAATTGTAATTAGATTGAATATCAATGAAAAATGGTGTTTCATTCTTTATGACTTGATGTATTTATTTTACGCGAATACTGCAATATTAATTTAAGCGGAAAGATGCACAAACTCTTTCATGGATGAACTTTGAATCATTAAGTAACAACTAAACATGTCATATAACGAGATAAGATGAAATTAAAGAATGAGGCATTCCGAACTCAACACTTAGAAAAATTCGAAATAAAAGTAAAGGGATACTTATTAGTTCTGAAGTGTGAGAAAGATCTCATTCATTAGGAATTTGTTTACCCCAAAAGGCTAACAAAACCAAAAGATGACATTTATTTGTGGCCCCCAAAATTAGGTATACATCACCCATCTTGGGTCGCCACTTACATGGTACAAAAAATTTAAATACAACTTATTAACATAGTACATGTAAGTATGCAATCTGACATAAAAACTGTGAGTTTAAATACAAATATCGCTCTACTAGATATTATACAAACTCAAACAAAAGTCCTCATTACAATTATTATCACACTATTTCACGAATAGTGAGGACTACTAATGCTATCTTGAGACCATCACTGCTTTCCCACTCGTCCCAAATATATATTCTCATTTCACGAAGAGAACGGTGAAAGAAAGGGTGAGCTCAACTAGCCCGAAGAAATAAATATTATGACTAAGATAATGCGAATAAATTATCAATAGTCTTCAACAATGTTAAACCGATAAAATACAATAGAACCCGGTTTTAACTGCGGTGAATATCGTTTCCATTAAAAGAGTCAGTAGAAAATAAAATCTACTATCTTTTATGATTTTAAAAGTTTTTCATCATTTATTATAGTGAGACTCGACTTTAATAAATAATCCACATCATCGAATCACCCCTTGACTTTACTGCCGAGGATATTCTTAAGTATCACGATCACAATTATTCACGCACTACGGGCGAAGAATAGTTGTGTATTCATTAATAATTCATGATGATCGTACAATCATTTATCCATCGATACTACTACTGCCACTTTGAGGATTTTAATCACATCATTTGTAACATTACTATCATGATTACGCCAGAATAATCCTGAGTCATAATCATACCAAGTCCATCCATTACTCTACAGCCACGAGATGACTTTAAAAAATATATATATATAAACATGAGGATGATGACAATGATATAAGAATTCAATAAAACAAGTTCAAGAATTATTTTATCCAGAATTATTAACGTCCCAAATTATCAACATGAATCTTTGCTTTGTAGAGTAAAATTCAAGAATGATCGGAAGAATATTTCCGTGAAAAGATCTTTGGATGAAACGAAATATCAAGGATATTCTACTAATTTCATGGAGATATAGAAGTCAAAGTTTTAACCAACCGGGTATAATAAAGAATGGAATAACAAAAGAAATCACCATGCATGCGGTACTTGATGCATAGACGAGTTATTCCAATGAATAATAATAACGGAACCGAATTCGGTGAAATTCACACCGCGGGATGTTCCAATGAGAATAATAAAGATGGAACCCGTCCGGTGTAAAACACACGTGATAGGATATTCCAACGAGAATGATAAAGATTTTAACCGGTCCTGTAAAACACATGCATGTGGATGTTCCAGCGGAATAATAATAAAATCGGAACCAGGTCCGTGTAAAACACACGCATGTGGATGTTCCAACAGAATAATAAAAAATGTCACCAAGTATAGGTAAAAGCATATACAAGTTATTCCAATGTAGAATAATAAGCGATGGAATAACATAAGGATTTCACCAAGTATAGGGTATCTGCAGCGTATACAAGGTTATGTATAGGGTATGCCACTTTTACAGTTTATTCCAATGAATAATAGTGAATGGAATAACGAAAGTTCTCTTCAAGAAGAAAGAATAACACCCTTACAGTAAAAAGAACCGAATATAGAAGTAGTGAAGTAGCGAGAATACTCTTCTTTCTACATAACTTAACTTTCTCTATAGCTTCTCTCATAATTTCTCTCTACAGAGTTTCAATGAATTCGTAAGAAAATAATGAAGGAATGAGCTTATTTATAGGAAAATGGAATGCATAGTAACTAATCCATGAGCAGTCTAGATTGATTTACTTTAATCGACGGTCCATATTTAAAGAAAAATCTTTTAAATAAAATATAATATATTCTATTTATATAAAAACATTTTACTATCAAAACAACTATGCAATACTATCTGAAAACACTATCTGAAAAACACTATGCAATACTATAAATAATAAAATATAATATATTCTATTTATAGAATAACTTTAATAAAGTATTCTATTTTATATAAAAAGATGTTTGAATAAAATAAAACGTCATTATCGCTATAATAATTCATATTATTAATCGTGATAATGGAATCAAACCGAGTGACTTCTCACATAAGCATCGATAATCAATACCGGTATCTTTACTTATGCTGACCACACGTATTCTTTATCGCTTTTTACTACCGGTAGTTCAACAAGAATCACGGTAAAACTTCCGCCGTTATTTCAATAAAATATTTTTGTCTTTTTCTCAATCCGATGATAATTACATTTGTGGGGTCCACCAATGATTGAGCTGTTATACGAATATTCCTGCTAAACCTAATATTCCCAGACCAATCGAATATAATATAACCACTTGCATACTTTTGCAAAATTTATAAATATTACCTACAACTATAACATTATATCAAATTATTCCATAATATTCAAAATAATATTTATAGAAAATTCATCTTTATTTATTAAAAGTCGGGTCTTACAACCTCCCTTCTTATGAAATTTAAGCCCTCGAAATTAGAATTACGTACACTGGTATGTCGAAGAGATAAGGATACCTTGATTTCATTTGATTCTAACTCCCAAGTCATTTCCTCAACATCGTGGTTTCTCCACAAAAACTTTGACTTGAGGTATAACCTTGGGCGTAGAATATGTTCCTTCTTATCCAAAATTTGAACAGGAACCTCTTCATCGTCAAATCTTCCGCTTATTTCGTCCGGTTCTAACTCAATAATATGGTTCGGGTCTTTCACATATTTACGTAACATGGATATGTGAAAAACGTTATGAACACGAGACATATTTGGCGAAAAGCGAGTCTATAGGCCACGATTCCTACTCGATCGAGGATTAAAATGGACCGATGAATCGAGGATTAAGTTTTCCTCTCTTTCCAAATCTTGTAACTCCTTTCCGCGAAGCAACTTTTAACAACACATGATCTCCTATATCAAATTCCACGTCCTTTCGATGAAGATCGGCATAACTCTTTTATCGATTTTGTGAGGTTTTTATCGTTGTCGGATCATTTGAATCTTTTCCGTAGTCATACGTACCAACTCCTCGTCCCAACAACGTTGCTTCACCCACCTCATCCCAAAGATCTTTGGAGAATCGACACTTTCTTCCGTCTAACGCTTGAATGGAGCCATGCCATACTTGCTTGATAACTGTTGTTGTAGGAAAACTCCACGATGGTAAGAACTTGTCCCAACTCCCTTGAAATCAAGAACACGAGTCTTAATAGATCTTGAGAGTTTGAATAGTCCTCTCCATTGTCCGTCCGTCTGTCGAGGATGATATCGCCGAGCTAAATCGTAAGTCTGTGCCCATAGCTTTTTGCAAACTAACCCAAAATCGTGAAGTGAATCTTGGGTCTCGATCGAAACTATGGATACCCAAGGCATACCATGCGATCTTACAATCTTGTTTATGTATGCATGACGCAGCAAGACGTTCAAGTGTATAAGTTTCTCGTGTCGGTAAGAAATGAATGCGGAACTTGGTCAATCTATCAACAATGACCCAAATCGCATCAATGCCTTGAGAAACCTTAGGAAGGCCGATAACGAAATCCATGGTAATGTGCTCCCACTTCCATTCGGAATTTCAAGTGGTTCTGATGGACCTTTTGGTACTTGATGCTCCGCTTTAACTCGTTGACAAGTTAGACACCTTGAGATAAACAATATTATCTCTCTCTTCATATTGCTCCACCAAAATGTATGGCGAATATCATGATACATTTTGGTACTCCGAGATGGATTGCAAATGGTGTGTTGTGCGCCTCCATCATGATATTATACTTTAAATCGTGGTCGTTAGGAACACAAAGTGCGGAGTTGACTTCAAGTATTCCTTCTTCATTGATTCTTGCTTCCCAGCGTAGCACCCTCTTGCACTTTCTTTCTCATACGCGCATCAACTCCAGTCCAGAGCTTGGCGGCTTTTTTAACTTTATCGATTAAAGTCGGTTCTACTTTCGTATATTCGCTTATCATCACATGCGTCCTGGAGTCTTTAACTCTATCTCCATCCTTTGCAAGTCACACAAAATGGGCCTTTGTGTTGACAATAACGCTTTCGTCTTTGCATACGATCTTCTACTCAATGCATCGCCTACCGTTAAGCTTTTCGGGATGGTATTGGATGGTATGATCATAATCTTTCAGCAGTTCAAGCCAACGTCGTTGTCGCATGTTGAGTTCCTTTTAGTGAAGAAATATTTGAGGCTTTTATGATCCGTAAAGATCTCCACTTT